>JASPKZ010010587.1:0-34085 GCA_030220185.1 Diploptera punctata
ATCCTTAATTAAGCTGGGATTAGGGACTCTCCTGTGCACCACTATCATCATCCATCATATCATCGTGGCAACGTAACCCTGTCTTCCAGGCGCCCCAACCCCGCAGAAGTGGGTTACAAGTACGCCATGCCAGGAGAGAACACCAGGAATGTCGAAGGCAACCTGGGCATTGGCAAAGAAAAAAAATCTCAGTGACTAGCCTTACTTTTGCTCCGTAATTTAGCCCATATAAAATTTCACGGCTCAATCTATATGAATGTGCCACTTACTGTTTTTTTTTTTATCAATTTACTGACTTACCTCTCTTTTTCCCTATAGTCTTCAATTCCATCACTGCATTTCCTCAAGAAAAGATAGTCTCCAACGTAACACACAGGAATATTAATTAAAATTATTTGGAGTAATATTAATGTTGATTATCTTGGAACATGTTTCGCTTATATATCATAAATCAGTGATATGCTATAATCAAAACATGTTCAAGAACAAATCAACATTAATATTGAGTTAAGATGAACGACTCAAATAATTTAATTAAAAGAACCTCAAAATATTACTTTCCTAAAATAAAACATTAAATACATGAATATGTTTGAAAATAACTTGAAAACACTAGTGGGTACACATAGAAGTAATTATTTTGAAATTATATTTTATTTAATATTTTTCAAAATTATACAATAATTCATATAAATAAACTCTTATTATTTACTGCTTCAAATATCTTAATTGTTCTATCAGATACAACAAACTGCAAAACAATAAGACTGAGGAACAGTATATATACTTTACTCATTTATAATTTCATACTGCGTAACATTCTACAGCATCTCTCAAATGTTCACAGGCAATCAGTTCTAGTAAATATTAAAATGTACTGCACATTTTGAAGTTACTGACCATTACTTTGAATAGTTTAATTAGTTGCATGTTATGAACACCAAGCTAATTAAGAAAATATATAATCAATTGAGTTGGTGTTTACTTGATGAAAATCCATATTTATTAATTAAATAAAATAAAACATAGTTTTATTTGATTTTCATATTTATTATATATTAATAAGAAAATATATGTATAACAATAAATCACATAAAAACCTAAAATATTTTAAAATTATTACAATATCATCACTGATTAAAATATTATAGAACAAAAATATAATTAACAATTTACTCTACAATGGGATTTGACGAGCCTTCACTTTACACCATTGTTGTCTCCATTAAAATTATATTTTTCTTTCTCAAATAATACAAATAAATTGAGGTTAAGAACATCCTGAAGTACTTGCTCACCTGCATATCTTAAAATATGTGTGTAAAACATCAGTAGCCCCATAATATGAAATTCATTAATCAGTTTTAAATTCATTTCTATATCACTTCCTAGAACTGGAGAGCTTCTCAGTAACCTTCAACATTCTGATTTAAGATTCATTGTACAGTTGTGCTGCAAGTGTGTACAAAGAAGACAGAAATACATTAACGTTACATTTTACAATGTGAGAAATGTAAGCTAGGTGAGTTATTTTTTAAGCTTTTCTAAGTTTAAGACTGATGTGTATAAATATTTATAACTGTTAGACTAATAGTTGCAAATGTTATAATTTGCCATAAATGTTCTTCATAATATTTTACTCAATTATAAATATATTGCTGTCATTGCTGCTTCCAGGTCACCTAGTCACAAAATTTCATATTTGATTTACAAATAGCCTTCACTTTTAAAGAGAAGTAGTATTTCAAGTTACTTGAAGTATTCTGCAACACTATCACCAGATCTTTATTCTTTGTTTGTGTAATCCATTGAACATCCGGTCTTTAGGGATGTAGCTTGAAGTCGAGAACTTGCAATGGCACAACTGACTCGGTACACAATCTTAGGACTGTTGATCTCCTGACCCCTCCTGAATGACGAACAACTTATCTAATCATTGTCCAAAGCCAGGAGCAGCTGATTTATTGGAGAAATGGCTTGATTTCTAAAAAAAAAAAAAAAGCAACATGTAATATAAACTTATTGTGTTGTACAAATCAACTCACATAATACACGCATATAGCAGTACAAGTGAATTATTCATAACTAGCTGAAGTTATTTTATCAATAATTAAAATTATAGATTTCACAATCAACATAGTATACCATTGGTGTATAATACATAAGGATTACTGAATGCTGGCTCAACTGCACTTTCACTAGCGCTTGATTTTTCAGTTATATTATTGTAAACTATAGCTCTTCTTTTGTATTTACTAACATTATTATTATTTTAAACTTTTTCAAACAATTTTATAACATTATTAGACAGTTTTGAAGTATTTATTTAAATATGCAAATCACAATATTATGACATTGTTAGACAATATTGTGATGCTAACTGCTATTTTCTCCACAGAGTATATTACTTAGTCTATGATTTTTCTTACCGCTGTTTTGGGTTATCGCTGGTTGGATCAGCGTTAGGGAGCGATAAGTAAGTGTACACCCATTTTTAATAAAGTTTGGTAATTTTAATATTATTAATATATCTTTATAACATAGATTTGGGGACTTATTGCAAATATTGGTAATTTAAATTTCATAGCGACGGATAGTAATCGAGGATGATAATCAATATGTGGTTCGATTGTGGGTTATCGGTGGCTCTACAAACTCTGGTGCATGCGCACTGTTACTCTATAGGACTTTGAAAATATTTGACGCTAGTTTAAGTGCAGTTTTTCCCTGTATGCTTAGTAACTTGCATTTCTTACAATTTGTAACTTCTGTGTATCATAGATTTGCATATGCTGATATATCAAATGTTATCATTGATCTGCAGTTACTTCATGAATTATTTTTAGTGCTACAGGTGTGTAGTCTATAATATTAAGACTCGTCAAAACATATTACTTAAAGAAAAGTAGGGAAAGCCGAAAAGTAGTATTACAGAATTTGAATAATAAAATCAAATAATAGAGAAACTGCTGCATTGCATATAATGACTGTTCTGTTCTGGAACATGTTTTCAGAGAAATACTTGATCTTACAATTAATGACAATATATGTTAGGCCACTAAACAATTTTAGTATAATTCCCACTGCTCTAATGTTAAATAACAGGAAAATTTTCTTGGATGTCAGATATATTACCGGTACTGATTATCTACAAGGCATTTAAGATTAACACATTTTTGGAAATTATCTCTAGAAATATTTGTATTTAGACCTAGGATCTCATTACTTGTTCTATATAATAGGTATATAATACTAGATTTAAATTACGGTACTTGCTAACAATTTCAACAAAAATAGGCCTACTGTATTTAATATCCCAAAATATTAGGAATGTCAAATAAAACCAAATATTTTATAAAATATATTTCTGTAATTGGTAATTAAATATATAGTTCAAAAATAGTCCATAAATAATAAACATAACCTCACATTATTTTGTAATGATACTAACTTGGTTATAAATATGTATTCATGAGTGAATAAAATTAGTAATTCATTGTGTAAAGTACTGGTATTATACATGAATAAAGTAATTTTCATTAACGAATTAAACTTACTTGTATTTATGCCTGACTTGTTTTATATAATAGGACAGTATTCATACTAGATTTATATTATTTGCTAACAATTTTAACAAAAATAGGCCAACTGTATTTAAGAACTCAAAATATTATGAATATGAAATAAAACTCAAATACTTTCTAAAATATATTCTGTAATCAGTAATTAAACATATTGTTAAAAAATAGTCAAATAATAAACATAACCTGACATTATTTTGTACCGATACTAACTTGGTTTTAAATATATAAGCATGAGTGAATAAAATTAGTAATTCATTGTGTAAAGTACTGGTATTATACATCAATAAAGTCAGTTTCAATAATGAAATAAACTTACCTCTCCGATGATCCAAATGTACAGTAGCCTATCAGGTAGACAGGCCTGGTATCTTCGAAAGTCTGCGATATCACTGTAATCGTAATTTTCAAACTATTCACACAGTTCTTCTACCCAACTAGAGTATTTTCAATGCAATTGGCCTTCAAAATAATAATTAAAACCATATTCACTTTCAATGTTAAAAATGTACAGTCTTTCACACGCCATTTTAATATAGGAATCACCCTCCGTTATATATCACCCTCCGATTCTACCGACCAAATTCGTGCGGTTACGGTTTACTAACGAAATACGACGAAATAACTCCCGGTGAAAAGTTACTGTTGTTGGTGAAACGCAAATTGTAGTGAAGCTGGGAAACGCTCCGTTTAATTCACCGGTAACACGGTTACCTGTGTTGGTGAAACCGGCCCTTAGAGTTGTTTTTGTCGAACATGTGTTTAAGAGCTTCTTAGCCCCATCGTCAGCGATTACAGCGATGGGGCTAAGAAGCTCTGAAACATATGTTCGACAAAAACAACTGTAAGAGGTAAGAATGAACAGACAAATGTTTTAATTATTAAACAAACCTCTTAATGTTACTTCCTACTGTATTTTAAAATGCTAACCACCATTACATTAAATTATATAATATATGATTGAGAAACATTAGCTTAGGATAAGGGTGTATGGAGAGCTTATGTCAGCATGGCCATGAACCTACAGGCTCGATAGTGCCAGATGGTTATTACTTATGTCGATATTAGTTCCTAAATGAATTGTAGGAAATAAGATGCACATTCCATGAACTCTACATACAAAGTTCTTCTCTGTGATTTTTACATAATGAAAATTAGTTTTTTCTTGTTCATGATTTCGACCTGAAATATAATTGAACATTATAAAAATATTGTTACATGTTTCACTATATTGTAAATTTATTGATAAGAATATTTAAGTCTATAACAGTAATAAAGTTACAAGTGCTCCAGTAACACTCGATGATTCCGATATTTATCCCCCTCGAGAATCAGGATGGCCCAGTCACTTGTTTCCCTTTACTCGACAAAGCAAGCAGCATGATTTGCTGTTCTGACCACAAATATCAGGAGTTCTTCATTTGCCTCTTGTTTCCACATCAAATTTCAGACAACTGCATACGGCTGTCGGATAAAATTACCTTTTATGTACCTTTTTAACAAAATAATTGTCTTCTGTAAAGCAAATAATTAAAATTAATCTTTTCAAAAGAATTTCAAGTCAAGGTATTATGAATTAGAAATACGGAAAATAGAGAACCTTGGTATAAAATTCACTTTGAAAAATTACGTTTCCAAAATATTATGTCAATTGAATATAAACTTAATATTGAAACATGAAATTGAAATCATTAACCCTCACAATGCAGATTATGTATGTATCTAACCATTGCTGAAGAAAACACAACTAGAAACAAAATGACATACAGTGTTTCTTTATATTCAATGGGAAATGTATTGAAGAAAGAAAACATATTACACGTGAACGAATTTCTGAATACAGTACACCTGTTATTTTATATTTTTGTCACTATACATTAATTTACACTGATTAGAATTCGTAGGTTCTTCATACAAATCATCTTCATCTTCACGTTGGTAATTAACCTAACACATGCCAAGTCTGCTGTAATTGTGATACTTCAAAATGGTAAGTTTTCTGGAAATGTAATACAGAGACGTAATTTAATAAAACCAACACCCCACATAGACAGATATACTTTGGCGTAAATGTTCAAAATCGAAGTTTTGTAGAAATGTAATTTAGAAATGTAAATAAAAAATCATATTCCACATAAGAAGATATTGTTTGAATTGGATGAAGTCGTATTTAAGGTACATCACCATTCTTAAATTAGCAAAAGTTTCACAACGGTTCGTCCAAAAGAGTCTTGTGGCTGAGGTAAAAAATGTGTAAGATGATTGTCTACAAAACTTAAGAATTCAAACAATGCACTTAATCAATTCCAGGAATCATAAATTGTACATTATAAATATACACTGTAAATTAATTTATAAAGTTAAGAGATATCTTACCTGGATATTACCTGCTACCTGCAGGTCAGCAAATGTTGCCGAACTACTTACATCCTGAAAAATAATTACATCTTATATTAATAGAGTATTTCACGAATTTGGAATAATAATAATAATAATAATTATAGCAAAAATAAACGAAAATTAAGTACTTATTACAATTTTAAAATCTAGATTTAAATTTGAATATGGATTACAATGTGTAATAGAGAATTTGAACGAACCAAGAACTGAAAGAATTATATAGGAATTTTGTTGTGGTATGAGATATTAGAAGAAATAGACTGTATGTGTTGCGGATGGAATAAGAAAGAGGTGCAAGAAGGATTTTAGAAGGGCTACCGGAAGGAAGAAGAAAGGTTGGAAGAGAGAAACTAAGATGATTAGATAATGTTGAGGAAGACTTAAGACAACTGAAGGTGGAAAGTAGGAGACAGAAAGCTAGTAATAGAGAAGAATGGACAGTTTTTATGAAGGAAGCCAAGAATCTTACAGGACCCCCGAGCCAAAGGAAGAAGAAGAAGAAACACAGGAATCTAAAATTAGTTAACATAAAGAAACATGAAATTTAAGTCAGGTGCTTAACTTGTTGTTCTTTTACCACGACAACAAAGCGTGGACCCCGATATTTAACCCCCTCGAGAATTCGGGTGTGCCCAGATAGACCCCCAGGGGGGGTTTCTTTTGCTCCAGTATTATAGCCCCCAGAACGGTGGGTTGCCCAACTATTAAAACCAGGTGACTCTACCTCTGTCCTGGAAATACAGCCAAACATTCTTGAAACATGAATTCATCCTGCAGGTACACATCAATAACCTGAAAAACAAGAAAGACATCATGTAGCACAACACTGGAGATCCAGCCAGCTATTTATGTCCCTTCAAGTATCGGGGCATCATAATTACTATTGGACAGACTCTATTGGACAAAATGTGCAACTTTTGTGAGCCAAGAATTAGCATATAGCTTACCTTAACTACAACTTCATCCAATTTTACGCCAAATAATATCTGCTTATGTGGAGTGATGATTTTTTATTTACATCTTTATATTATATTTTTAGAAAACATCCCATTTTTAAGTATCTCACTATGAGGAAGCGAGAATGAAGGTTGTGTACTATTACCCGTTCAAGGAGTAATGCAGTTGTTGACGGAGGGCACTGCAGTCGTGTTTATGCAGGAATAGAACACGTGACACTGCTATCTATTAGTGTAGAGGGTAATGGGACGTGGGACGCTGCCAGTGTACACTGCCTTATATGACGTCACGTGCAGCAACAAACAGAGCTTCGTAATTATTCCGCCTGCAGAGATATTTTGAATGACTAGTACAATTTTTGAATCACCTATAAACTCTCCTCAAGGATACACGATTCCAAGTGAAAAAAAATGGCGGAAATTGGTTGCTGTACACAGAATTAAATTCCATGTATTTTTTTTTCTTTCTTCTAGAAATTTTCAATTTATATAGAATCGGACTATATGTGATTCTGTTTCATGTTGTGCTTTCTTGAGCAATGATTCTGCATTTAAATAAATATGAACACATTAAATTATTTTATGTTTAAATTAGTATAAAAAAACCTGTTTTCACCATAAAGTTCACACGATCAACTTATGTGTAGCGTAATGAAATCATCTATTTTGTTCCATCCTTCCAAGCTACGATATTCTTACGAAATAGTTCCTCTACAGTTTCCCTCCTCATATAATTTATTTTACATGCTCATAGTGCTGGGATTAATTGAGTGACTTCCATGTACTGTTGTTTTCAATCTCACTGCCTTGATTTTCTTCATTGGATCAAATTTATTTTCAATTGTTGTTTCCTAGAAATACAATAGTTTATAACTGATTAGTAGCTAAAATCGACATTTTCACTGTTATTGTGGTTATTGTACAATTTTTTATTCCTATGTATGCAAAATATCAACAGCAAATTGTAGGCATTTCAATGAATTCAAATAAGTTGCAACAGTAACAAACAGAAATTAATTATGCATAGGATCATCTCTGGAATCGCATGCTATACGCTATGTTATATATGACGGAGGCTCTTGTCCCAAATTCTCTAAAAAAATGTTAAATTATAACATATAAAAGGGCGATACCTCAAGTTATATTTTAAAAGAAAATGTATGTATTTGAGAATAAAGTGCATAGGACAATCTATTGACCAAACAGAGACATATATACTGGTGAATGTAGGAGACTGCATAACAGCGAACTTCATGGTGTTGGTAAATAATATGAGGAGTTAAGTTTCGTGGACTCCGATGGGCAGGATATTTGGAACGTTTTAATAATGGACGAGAGGAAAGGAAACTTATTGTAGGAAACACAAAGTTGAAATCATTCAGTAGGAAGGACAAGAATGGAGTGAGATAATAATATCGGAAGGAAGTAAATTACAGAGGGAATATTATCTCAGTATATAGATGTATGGAGAGCTTACGTCTGCCCTGCAATTGACCACAGGATTCGACAGTGCTGGTGCTAAATAAACATATGAATAATTTAATTTTCCTTTTGTGTTTTGTCAAAATTGATTGCGCTTCTCAGGAAACGAAAGCCTGTTTCTCTACAGCACGTCAGGTTTTCGCACAATCGCCATAATCATCCTAATCTGTAGGAAAGCAATTGCAGGAATATGTCTTCTTACAATGCGTACCAATTGTTGACCCATAGCCTCTCCTTTATAAGGACTTATTAGAGCAAGTTAATTTTTTAGTTACGTTATTTGGATACATATCACGGATTGCATGCGGTCAACACACCGACACAATGAGACAAGTAACAGGCAACTAAGGTATTATTGCCTCACTCTGATGGTTAACAGTTATATAAAAGCGGGTGCCGCGCGGCAATGCTTGACATGCGGTGTTGTCACATTTCTCATAGCGCTATGGGCGTTATTATTTAATTTTTATGTTATTGTTTGGTATTGTTTAACTTTTAAAATTAAAATTATATATGTATTTATTTATTAAATAATTTAATTCCAACTTTATATAGCTTGTAAGTATACATAAATGTAATATTCATACATCATGCTGAAATTATTATTGTTATTATTATTATTATTATTATTATTATTATTGTGGGAGAATAACATTAACTATGATTTGAGGGAAGTAGATTATACAGAGAATGACTGGAAAGCATTACCGCAGGATAGGGATGTATGGAGAGCTTATGTCCGTGCGGTCATGAACCTACGGGTTCGATAGTGCCAGTGAGTAAGTAAGAGTATTATTATTATTATTATTATTATTATTAACTGTTCCGTCTGAAATATTTTCCCATGGCCGCCACATGTTCTAATCACTCATATATTAAACTAATAAAATATGTACATATTATATTATTTTTCGAGCTACATATCACTATAAATCATTGATAATTATAACAGTTACGGTACAGTTATAACTGGATCGACTGCTCCACGTTCCGAGTTTTAATTCAAACTGAGTGATGAATAGCAATGTGGCAACATTGTGGTAGTCGCGGCAGTCGGGATCTTTGTATTTTAAAAACATATAACAGCTGCGTCGAAACAAAGCGAGCCGATTGTTAAGCATCGTAGTGAGGCGATGATATTGTTATGACTAGGGCAAGGCAATTAATGATTTTGCATCTTTTTCTTATGAAGGTTAAAACAATGCTTGAATATATGAAAATGTACGGCATTAAAAAACGGATTAAATAAAAGCCATTTTTTAGGGCAATGTTTAGGTCATTTTGAGCATTTTTTACACTTTTCCGGAAGGCTGTGACATTATTTGTATTTGACTTAAGATTTTTATTATAATTCAGTATTTTTCCTTGTCAATACAATTTCTTGGAATTAAGTAGTTGTTTTGCTAAGTACTACCCCTATTTTTCAAGGTATGTGCATAATGAACTTGCCCATTTCTAGGAATTTTATTCAATTTCTTAGAGCTTATGCCAGCTTCTACCCTTATTCTGTTTGTTAACTGCAATTCAAAATTGTTGTAAAAGTGCACTGTGTAATTGAAATGTATTTTCTGCAGTAAAAGGTACTGCAATATGTATTTTGTAAATACGTTTCTTTTAATAGTTTGATGTTAAGTTAAATTTTATGTAATTCAGTAATGAAGTGAGTACTTAATCTAATAAATAGTATTTACATTGGTAATTCTTAACTTTTTATTCGTCATTTTTTTTATTTTATTGGTCATTATTTTGCATTTTTTTAGGTCATAAATGCATTTTTATTTTGCATTTTTTTACCAATTTATAGGTCATTAAATGCCTTGCCCTAATTATGACACTGGTGTCGGTAATTTTTGCTTAGATGCCTCTTTATTCAGGCTTGAAGGTATTTTCGAGCCTGAAAATCTTCAGACGTGCGATCCAGGGTTTAAAGTCCCTCCGGGAGGATTTGCTCCTTGGATTTTTCAGTCGCAAAAAAATCCATCGACCCCGGCCGGGTTTGAACCCATCGACCATCGAATCCAGAGGCAACAATTACCGGAAGCTGGAGACAAAATGAAGCACATAAAATAGTAACAAAGCAGAGTGAGAGACATTTTATGATATTTGAAAAGCAAATATGGTGATGTGGACACTTACTGTGCGGATGTATTTCCGTTGGCGTTTGTCTATGAATGATCGTTTGATTCATTTCTGTGTGTGTCACTTTTTCTTCGTGTTTGATACCCAGCAGTAGTCAGCCGTCATGTTTATTCCCCAGCTACCTTGATAACGATGTTCCAGTTCCTGGTGTGTCGGTCAAATTGTCCTGAAAATTGTCTAAGTGCGACATTAGAAAATTAATTGTTAAGCTCACCCTGCATCATAACTGTTCAAGCTTCTCTAGAATACGAGTATCTTCCACTGCGTATTGCTTATTCTTGTCAAGGAACGTCACACAACTTTTTTTAAAATTTGGGGCAGGTAGTTTGGAGGGTGCTTAAATATCACTTGGGTTTCACTTTGATTTAATTGTGAATTTACTTGCCCTTCCTCGGTAGCTAGTTGGTTCCTGTTTCAGGGTGAGCGCTGAGACTCCTATCTATATAGGGTTCGGAAGGAGAATTGCGTGGGAACAGACAATCACTAATTATTTGAATTATTTTATTTAATTAATCTCTGTCAATTTACGTTACACAGTGAAAATAAAACTGTTCTGTCCCTGGCCTTCGATATTTCGCTAATGAGGACTAGCAAATGACTAATGAGTTCGGGAGATTTTCCCTAAGTCCATAATCGTTGTTACTAGATATTTTTTTACTAAACAATCAAGATCTTCTTCCTTCTAAGTGTCGAGTATAAGTGTCCGTCTATTACATTTTGTCCTCATGAGTTCCGTATCGAAGTCAGGACCAATTATTCCCATATATGGTCTCTACCCTAACTCTGATTTCGATTGGATAGAATATTTAATCACATGTCCTCCAAGGCGCGTAACTATTTTATTTAAACCACCACCTACCTTTAGATTTTATTCTCACGGCTAGGGACCGTGTTTGCCAGCTTGGGCTTAACGCGATTGTAAATTTGGAGTCTGACATTTCTCCCAAACGTGAGTTTTGAAGCTAGACCCAGCTTAAACATTTCAGGTCTAATTTGAGGAGTTACATGTTTATGACCTCTTTTACTTAGGGTTTCAACCGCTTCTTGTGAGAACTATTTACCAACATGAAACTTAATTTATTTTTAACTATATTCTATTCCTTCATTATTTATTCATTTCTTATATTCCTTAATCACTATTAGGGCCGTATCATATTCGTCTCACAATGCCTCTTGTTAAAACAAAAAAAAAAATAGTAACGTAAAGTTAAAAATATCTTTTTTTTTTTTTTAACACAGCTCCCCTTAGAAGAGAAGTAATTAAATATGCTAATTACATCAAACCAAAATGTATTACATTATTACTTTTCCTACAAGTGCCAATATATGGAAATGTTTTTATAAACACAAAATAGATTATATTATTGAACATATATCACCCTGGTTTACTTACAGTTTTCTGCATATTACCACTAGAACAACAACAAAAAGAAAACATGTACATTTAAACTCAATTTGCGATCGGTGGTTCACCTTACTTATTTTTTTTTTGATCAACAATTGTTTTTCTTATTTTAACCCTATGGTTAGTTTATCATATCCCATACATCTTCTCGTTTTTTTTTTCACTTTATTATACGTTTGTTTGTTTTGATTACGTCACTTTTATTTCTCACACGCTCGGTAATTTAGCATAATACGTTTTCCATATATCACTCAGTTTATTATTGCAATGTCATGCACATTTTTTTATTTATATCATCCCTTTATATCGTTCGCACTTTCCATGGTTCACACTTTACATATTCACTGGAACTCACTTATTATAAACTAACATTTTTTTTTATTCTAATTAGCTACTAATTTATTCTATTTGGGTCATTTATTTATTTAATGAGACATAGATCTTAATGTTGCCGTAAACATATTTGCCCTCTTTTAATCAAATGGTAACTTTACTAATTAGTTTCCTATGTAATTTTCGATGATTACCCTTTATAAATAAGTATATTGGTGTTTAATAATAATCATATATGTTTATATCGCGATCTCAGTTTTCAGAACATTTCACGATTCATCATAATAATTCATTTGTAAATCTATCTTTTTTTTTATATAGGCGCTCCCTTAGCTGTGGTCATTAAAAATTTATTCTCAGCATGTTCACTGACTGATCTTCACAATACCTTGAAAATCTATTTATTCTTTATAGAACTCCTTTATTCATCATTCGCATATTATTTTTATTCAATCGATTAAGGTGGAAATTATCCTTATTTATTTACTTGTCGGTAACATAATATCACATTTCATACGCGCAGAACCGCCGCTGTATACAGAATTTTATATCATCGTAGCTCACATTCGTCAATTTCGTTTTTGACGACAATTTATATTTCATTAGTAAAACAACTCGACAACACCGGTCGAATCAAAATCATGTCGCTCTATCTACCCATAACAATTCTCGCTATCATATGAGCGAACGTTTATCATTTAAAAGGACATAATATAAACGCCTCCTTCGGGCTTTGATCCTGTATTTATTCATTCTTTCACTTTGTCTACGCTATATTTTTATCTGTCACCAATCATAAACTGTTAAAAGGACGATGCCTTAACCTCTTTCTTAAATTTTCGTATGCTCATAACGCTTCCATTTTACTCCTTAAGAATAATATTAGATTTTTAAGAACATTAACTATGAAGTTATAATAACACATGGTTATTTTGTATTTTTAAGAGTTTTGTTTAAACAATTATTTATTCATTTCACATCGTATTTGTGTAAGTAACTTGTTTTCGACAAATGAATTTTGTACCTGTGAAGGGTGTGCCTATTTCCGTCTCACTCGCACTCTTTCATCTTTTACAACATTTTAAGTTTAGTGAACTGATTTTTATCTCTATTCTAGACTGGGTTCAACATTTTCTTAAATATTCCCACTACGATCAGCTGTTCATTTCTTTGTAATTTTCACAATTTACTTATTATTATTATCATCGTCTCTGTTCTTGTTCACGCTTTAGATTAAGGCAAATATACATGCTAATTATTTTTATTATTTTTTTTTATAAAGCGGAGTGGTGCCTCTCGCTCCCTCTGTAAGTTTAAATTTTCTTCCCCTGTTTTCGTCAACATTTGTCTAGTCTCATGTTTTCTAGCAAGTACAAATATAAGACCCTTTTAAACTATTTCTCATTACATTTTCCTAATACTAATCTGATATATGCATGACCAACACTTCTTGAACCATTTCCTTTTTTTTTTTTTTTTTTTTTTTTTTTTTTTTTTTTTTTTTTAAACTGAGATATCAGCTGTGAACTCTTTATACGGCCTGAGGAGTTGTAAATGGAATACTCCTATCGTTTTATTTGGGTCGTCTAAATGATCGACTCGGAAAGTATGTGTACCAAATTGTTGGCTAACAATACCAGGTCCCTTCCAAATCGTGTTCATGCGCGAATATATCTTTTTTAGTTTGTTTGATAATGAAATATTTCGCACAAGGACTTTACTACCAATTGTAGGGATCCATGTATGTTTCCTACGTTTCACCCTGGATTTTCTCTTTTCAGCTCGTTCCTTTATCCTCTGGAATGCTCGTCGACAGCGTTCTGTATCTGTCAGTTCTACGCCTCCCGACGGAATCGCACTTGGGACATAGGGTACCAGCTTGTTTGGTTCTATACCACACATTAACGTGATAGGGGCGTATCCAGTTACGGTATTTATCGAGTGATTGAGTACCTTCTCAATTACTGGCACGTATTTTACCCAATTACTATGTCTCTTATTGCATAATATTCGGAGGCACGTTGTTATTTCTTTATTAACTCGCTCCGTTGGATTCCCGGACGGGTAATAAAGTGAACTATGATACATCTTGACGTCTCGGTTTCTCATTTCTTGTTCGAACTTTCCACTTCGGTAGACAGATGCATTGTCCGTTAAGATAGAGTGGAATTTTCCGAAGTTGGGTTCATAGTCGCCTAATAATTTCTGGAGGCAACCCTTCGTCGTAATCTTCCTCATTGGGTATATTTTCGTAAACTTAGAGAATGAGTCGGTTACCACGAAAATATGTTTGTATCCGCATTGCCCTGCAACCATCGGTCCATGTGAGTCAACCGTAATGAGGCTATTTGGCTTATCTCGTATTATACACTGAGGCGGGTGGTCATATTTTACATTTAGGCCTTTGCACATCTGACATGTTTTGCATGTAGCCGTTATTTGCCTTATTTTCTTAGCTAATCTTTTGCAATAGAAATATTGCGACATATTTAGTAAAACTCTCTCACATCCTGCATGGGCTAGAGCTACATGGAATTCGTTTATTAATGGGAATTCTAGATCCTTCGGAATCACTGTTTTCCAAGACAGTTCTTCTTTACCACATCGTTTATACAGCGTATTTGCGAGCATTCCATACGAATCCGAATCGAGCGTTTCGCCGATATCCTTTGCCTCATTCCTCAACTTCGTAAGATTGGGATCCTGTGCTTGAATTTCTGCTATATTCCTCACCATCTTGGCTACCATATTGCTATATTGAACGACCGTTTTCATGACGCGCACTTCATGCTTTGGCGATGTCATCTTCTCAGGAATTCCTGTCATATAACTGAGACGTGACAGGAGATCTGCGAATGAATTATCGCTCCCCGGGATGTACTGGATGGTAATATCATAACTTAAAATTTCCGATATGTACCGACTCAATTTATTACTCCCCAACTTGCATCTGTTTAGAAACGAGATTCTAATATGGTCGGAGTGTACTATAGAACTATGACCAAATACATAGGACCTGAATTTTTGCAATGCAAAATAGATTGCTGCCAGTTCCAATTCGGTAACCATAGCTCTTTGTTCTGTCTTTGTGGTCGCTCTTGAGGCTGTGGCAATAGTGTTTATATTACCATCTCCATCGACTTGAGTCAAGATGGCGCCTAAACCTATTTGTGAAGCATCAGTATAGATATGGAAGGGCAGGGAAAAATCGGGCCTTTGTAATAAAATACTATTTGCGAAAAGCGATTTGACCCGCTCAAAGGCTTCCTGCAACCTTTGGTCCCATCTCCACCGTGTTCCTTTTTGCAGGAGCTCACGAAGTGGGGAAACTTCTCGTGAATAATTCACTACGAACTTAGTATAGTACATGAGTATACCAAGGAATCTGCGAAGTTGCTTTAGATTTTTTGGTGGAGGGATAGCCAAAATAGCTTCAATCTTCTTACTGCTAGGACTGATTCCGGTTTCATTTATGATGAATCCAAGGAATTCTACTTCTCTTAACAGAAATTGAGACTTTTCCAAGTTAACGGTGAGACCGTTTCTACCGAGCGTACTTAGGAGCCTATCTATCTCCGCTATGTGTTCGTCAAAGTTCTCGTTTACTATCAATAGGTCATCACAAAAATGCACTACATTCTGACCGATGTTACCCTGAAATATATGATCGATCGCCCTCAATAGCCCCGATCCAGATCCTTTTATCCCGAACGGGCAACGCTTAAAATTATAAGTCTTCCCAGCGTGATTGAACGCGGTGTACTTACGTACGCTCTTGTGTAGTGGGATTTGTAAGAAACTTTCGCTCAAGTCGATTGTCGATATATATTTCCCGCGTCCTATTTTAGTTAGTGCGGATTCCACTGACTCATTACGGAAGTTATCTGAAATTATATAACTATTTATTAGCCTAGCGTCTAATGTCATTCGTAGCGTGTTATTCTTTTTAACTACCCAGTGTAGGTGTGAAATGTAATCTGAAGTAGATTTCTCAATTATATCATTATCCAGCATGTCTTGGATCACTTTATCAGCTTTCTCCCTCAAAGCCACAGGCATTGGACGTGATTTAATTTTAGTAGGCTTGTGATCAATTACTTCAAACTTATAGGTGTAACTATTGCATTTGCCAGCTCTAGGGTAGAATGTGAGCCTATTGTTCATTAACACCGCTTTCAATCTTTCACGCTGTGAATCATCTAAGTATTCCGCTGCTCGTATTTTATCTGCTATCTCATCTATTGCATTGTACGTGAGTCCTTTACTACCTGTACTAACAATGCGTTCAACCCTCGTCTTGTCGTCGCACACGCTTATACAATTCAAACGAGTATCGTCATAACAATTCGCAATAATGTCATTATCCTCACATGCGGTAATGACATTTACATTACAACAATTAATTAACAAGTTTTCTATGAAAAATGATTCCTCATCAATCGCATCGTCAGGTTCGTTCGCATTTTGAATCACGTAATCAGTCACAATAGGTACGATTATATTTGCAGCCTCAGTCTTCAAACTTAATCTTTTTGTTTCGAAATCTATACAAGCATCGAAGTTCTCAAATATTTCGCAAGCGATAATCAGATTGGAGGTAAGTCTAGGAATGATGAGAAAAGTTATATCAAATACTATATTCGAAATGTTTACTTCGATCATAGTCTGATATTTTATACGCTGGCGTTTCTTTCCTATCGCTACTGAAGCTGACACATCGCATACTGGAATCGTGGCATTTCTACATTTATCGGCGCATAACATATTAAAGAAATTCTCGCTCATCACAGACGAATTACATCCTGTGTCTAATAGGCATATATATTCCTTATTATTTATTATTACTGGGATATACGGTAGGCTACCAATAGATTCCGTATTTACGCTAACATTTTTAATTTCCGTCACGGCTAACTCCCCATTTTTCGCATACGAATTTTCTTTTCTTACTGCCTGCGTTTCCACTACACAAGGCTCGCAATCCCTTAGTGGCCCTTTCTTATGCTCTGAGTTGAGGCAAAGGACATCATTTAGGCCATCGACAAATGAGTCCGATCTCAGTTTAAAAAGTGTTCACGCTCGTTATTTCCGGCGTTCACAGTATTTTCATTCTGGGTTTGATATGCTGGTGCGTGGGGGTTTAGGACATTTGAATTATTGCTTATTTGGTCATTATTGTGCAACCTTGGCCTATTTTGCAAACCATTTGCATTTTCGGAAATGTTATTTCCGCTGCTACCGAGTGGATACCTATCATTCCCACTCATATGTCCATGCTCATAGATATTTTCAGACCATCTCTGATTATTTCCTTGTACTGGCATTTGTGACCGTTCATAAGGATTGAAAGGAACGTATCTCTGGTTTTCGATTCGTCCATATTGTCTGTAGGGTTGATGTCTCCCGCGGCCTATATTACAATAGTTTACCCTTCTCTCTCTATTGGACTTATTCCATCTATTGTCATTCCTCTCATTTGAACTACTCTGGATATTTCCTCTACTGTTACCCTGCGTGTCTCGTCTATAAAAATCCCTCTTATTTTGGTAGTTGGGGTTATTTTGATAAGGTTGTGCCTCGCCGCTCCCCCGTCGAAAATTTCCTGCTTTATCTCCTTCCTGCTTACGATAATCATTTCTTACATTTTCTTGTCTACACGCCTGATCTCTACAATCCCCTGACTCCAATAATTGTAATAGATTAAGCATCTGATCAAAATCGCAGATATTCGCTACTACTAAACTCGGTCGGATAGCTGGAGGATAGTGGTTAACTATTATCTGTAAGAATTCCTTATCAGAAATCGGGGGCGTCACTAATTTTGCACGTTTTGCCAGTGACAAGAAATACTCAGAGTAGGTTTTATTTCCATTTTTGTTAAACTTACCACTACATATCTCTTGACGAATCATGGCCTGCTTTTCGGTACTAAGAAACCTGTTTCTGAATACCCGTTTAAATGTCTCGTATGTAGTGCTATCGGATAACGTAATTTCGAACCAATCACGACTCTTATTTTTGAGACATCGTTTTATTATATACGTGTAATGCTCCGATGGTATCCCTTTTACTTTTAAGTATGTCTCCAGTTCTTCCAGAAATTGTACTGGGTTGCTATCTCGGCCTTCGTCAAAAGTAGGTAGTGGTATGTCTAATAGCTGTTGGTACATAGGGACATTATTAACACAACTATTCTGTACACACGAGTTAGACGAAGGAATAGCTGAATTGATATTCAATTGTGGCGTCACCATCAATTCAACTGTCCCGGGTCTATTACCTTCAGTTACGTTGCAAGAAGCGTTTAAATTTTCATTCTCTACATGATTCAAGGTATTTCCCTCACTGTGTCGTAATGAGTTAAGCTGTTCAGTAAACTGATCAAATTTTTTACTTATTTCGTTCTGATTCGCGGCTAACTGATTCAGCTGTTGATTAATCCCACTGATTTGAGCATTACTACCCTCAACTTTCGAAGTCGCGACATTTACTTTGTTACTGTTTTGTTCTACTGCGTTCTTAATCTCGCTAATCTGTTGTACTACAGTAATCTCGGCTTGTTTCTGCGATTCTTCGATTTCTCTAATCTTTTCGTTTTGGCTATTCATGTCAGAACGAATTTCTTCTCTAATTTCTGTTTTTTTATTCCCTGTTCTTTCGTCTCGGACATCACCATAGATTTAAACGCTTCTTGCATCGACCTTACATTACTAATTTCACAATTAATTTCAACAACTTGGTTTTCTACTGACTCGACTTTTTTTTCTAAATTTGAGGCCAAATTTTCTATTGTCCCCTGGAGTTCTAGCTTTAGAGAGTCATGACTGTGTTTTATCTCTACTTTCAAGGACTTTATGGATTCGTTTGATTTATTTATTTCTTCCCTCAATTCTTTATTACTTTTATTCATATCTTCCCTCAATTCTTTATTCATATCTTCCAATGTTTTACTATTTTTATTTATATCTTCCCTCATTGACATTAACATTTGCCTCATGAAATATTCAAAGTCGTTCTGGGACTTATTAGTTTTCTTTGAATCATTTGCATTTAAGGGGGCGTTCGGGCTATCGTTATGCTCTGTCCCTACTTCTACTTCATCAT
Source organism: Diploptera punctata (assembly GCA_030220185.1). Classification (NCBI taxonomy): domain Eukaryota; kingdom Metazoa; phylum Arthropoda; class Insecta; order Blattodea; family Blaberidae; genus Diploptera; species Diploptera punctata. Next base: position 19,401 of record JASPKZ010010587.1, read on the forward strand.
TAGGCCTACTTTCTGACGAAGCTTGCCCTTCTATAACATTTTCACTATTTCCCTCCATTTTCCGACTGTCTTTGTTCTTATTAATTTCTTTAGTTGTTCTTCCACTCCTGAGGATCATTAAATATTTTTATAAGTTAGATATTTGCCCAATATTGCGTGCCAACTACATAAAGGAAGAATCGGATCTTTGTTTCTATTTTCCCTTGAATTTATTGATATTTAATCTCTTAACACTACAATGTATTGTTTCTTTCGTATATTTTAAATTTGACTTCCTAACACATTATTTAATTTTTTTTTACAAATCTGTCACTTTACCTTGGTATATTTGGCTATTTGTTTGTCTTACGTCAGGTTTGTAGAGATCCGCCATCGGTTATCTAGGTTGATCTGCTCCTGGATTGTTGTCCACTCCTGGCTGCTCCTTCCATCTCGTGGTTAGAATGTTGTCTTCCACACTGTTGCTGGATCATGATGTTCAGTCCACAACTTTCGTAAGTCACTCTTATTTCGAATGCACTCACGTTGAAAACACTTTGTCACAGTAAAAGGACCCTTTCGTTGGGCGACACTTTGGGGCAGGTAGTTTGGAGGGTGCTTAAATATCACTTGGGTTTCACTTTGATTTAATTGTGAATTTACTTGCCCTTCCTCGGTAGCTAGTCGGTTCCTGTTTCAGGGTGAGCGCTGAGACTCCTATCTATATAGGGTTCGGAAGGAGAATTGCGTGGGAACAGACAATCACTAATTATTTGAATTATTTTATTTAATTAATCTCTGTCAATTTACGTTACACAGTGAAAATAAAACTGTTCTGTCCCTGGCCTTCGATATTTCGCTAATGAGGACTAGCAAATGACTAATGAGTTCGGGAGATTTTCCCTAAGTCCATAATCGTTGTTACTAGATATTTTTTTACTAAACAATCAAGATCTTCTTCCTTCTAAGTGTCGAGTATAAGTGTCCGTCTATTACATTTTGTCCTCATGAGTTCCGTATCGAAGTCAGGACCAATTATTCCCATATATGGTCTCTACCCTAACTCTGATTTCGATTGGATAGAATATTTAATCACATGTCCTCCAAGGGCGTAACTATTTTATTTAAACCACCACCTACCTTTAGATTTTATTCTCACGGCTAGGGACCGTGTTTGCCAGCTTGGGCTTAACGCGATTGTAAATTTGGAGTCTGACATTTCTCCCAAACGTGAGTTTTGAAGCTAGACCCAGCTTAAACATTTCAGGTCTAATTTGAGGAGTTACATGTTTATGACCTCTTTTACTTAGGGTTTCAACCGCTTCTTGTGAGAACTATTTACCAACATGAAACTTAATTTATTTTTAACTATATTCTATTCCTTCATTATTTATTCATTTCTTATATTCCTTAATCACTATTAGGGCCGTATCATATTCGTCTCAAATTTTATTTCTACATGCTTGCTGTTCTATTTCTGTCATTATACTTTCAAAGTGTTCATCAGACATTAACTAGTCCAACAAACATCCCCTTTTTTTTTTTTTTTTTTTTTTTTTAACTTTTCAACTGATAGATTTGGGAATTGACTATACGGGTATTGGAAACGGTTTGATGTTTTGTCCAATGTCCTCACATACTGCTTCATCAGTCCTAGTTGTATGTGCATCAGAGGCAATCAAGTGTGATGTGGGTACCAAGTGGATGTTCACTATGTTCTTCGATTCCGCTAGCAGGTTCTCCCTTTAGGCCACTATCTCCTACTTCATTACTCATTATATACTTTACTGCCCCATTTCAAACATATAGCAAAGCATCTTGTGTACCGGCTTATCTCTATTAGATTTTTTAGCATTGGATTTTTTCTGATGGAAGGGAGCTGGCCTACCACATCATCCGCCACCCTGGAGGACCAGGGTTTCTTTTTTCAGATGTCCATCCTTAGATCAGTTGCTTTCACTATAGCTAAGAACCTGATCTGCCCTTTATATGGAAGAATTTGCCAGAAAATATAAGATGAAATTATACCCTAGGCCTCGAATGCTTTTACCATCGGGGTGGGAAGACACAAGTTTTCAGTCCAGAGAGATTGGATAAAAAAGAGGTATGGTATGGAAGTGGAAGTAATACCATATCGGTCAATATCTCATCATGCTGGCCAGGGCGACTGGTGAGTGCCATCCCGTCGTTCAGCACATAAGTTACAAAGGTTACTATCAGCTGAACCACGTGATGGCCCAAGTCTTAGAATTTAAAGCAATTAGATGTTATCCTCCATTTTACAGAAACATCTACAATAGGGGACAAAATTGGCTATTTGGAATCGGACCATGTCAAACACATTAATGAATCGATTATCCATCTATCTTGGTGTACCCTGATGCCAATCACTTCAAGCCATGGTGCTCTTCAGACTTCGCATTTTGAAGGAGTTTTTCATGATACTCCACGAGTCTTTTAGATGTATTGAACATGCAATTGGAATTGATGCTGGCCCATTTCCAATGTGTAGTAATACTTTTATAAATTACTCTACATAACATATTTTTTTAGAAAATATCCCGCAGTAAATTGGGAGGGGACGTATATTGGATTTGTGTTGTGTCTTGGAAAAATTGGAAAAAAAGTTAGAAGTAAATTTGATAATTCACTAAATAAGAATGTATGGTTTTCATTGTTATAGGAAATATCAAAGAATGATACTGGGGGGAAATGTAAACGTTCCAGTAAGTATTCATGTTTCTACTATACTGCACTAATTTAAAATTTCTTCCTCAGACAACTTTTCAGTAGAAATAATTTTTGCTGCATTCAAAAAGATTCTTACTGACAAAAGGCAACATTTAACTGTGGAGAATTTAGCAAAAATCTGGTGATGTAGTGCGTAGATAATTATGGAAGAGTATGAATGAACTTTTAACTGAGTTTGGAAAACTTAAAACATATTTTACTTTTTTAGTATATTAATTAGTGCAGATGTGTTTATAATGCAATTGTCTTCATCCATTTCTTAATTACTTTTTTGTGTATTTCAGAGGACAGTTTGTTAATTCCAGTGAAATAGACACTTTTTAAGTCTTCGTCATAGTGCCTGAAATGCCTAGTTTTACTGAATAGTGTCTAATTTATAACATTTTAACGTTATTTTAGGCACATGTAACACCAATTTTAGTGTCTGAAATGCAGTGTCTAAGTATTCGTTTGGCTACCATTTGTAATCAACAATCTGGGGATGTGTTGTAAATGGATGTCCTCAAATTTAAATAAATTACTTGGTAAATATTTACTTGTCAACCGACTATTATATCATAATATAGAATTTCTGTGTCTTTACTATCATGCTTACCTTCTTCTTCTTCTTCCATGGATTGAACCTTTATTGGTACGTTTGGGCTTGCCTCAGTATTACAGCTACTTGTATACATCTCTTTCGTTGGCGTCCCCGATCTCTTTTTCCTCTTCTTGGTTGATAGTTTAGACTTTTCCTAGGCAATCTGTTGGTATCGATTATACAGATATCTTCCTACCATTTTCTCATACACTCTTCTGTTTTATATGTCAAACCGAATATTTTTAATTCATAAATCTATCAGACTCATAAAAGTGTTTTAATTTTTTTTAATTCACTAGTTTTCAACCATATATACCACGAAATCAATACCATTATTTATGGAACTGTATGTGTTTTTATAATTTCCTTTTCCTTCTCTCCTTCCTTTTCTTCTCTCTTTCTCTTTCTTATTTATCTACTCAGTTTTCTAATGAACTTCTACTGCGCTTCTACATCTACATTCTAATTCTATACACTAACATTGTTTTATCTTTTAAATGGAACTGACTTACCTTGTATGTTGGTGAAATCTTATGCACAATCTTTTCAAATCACATCCCCATTTAACGCTTTCACTTATTAATTTACGTTGTAAAGAAAATATTTTGATCGGGTTCATTAGAATTCCCATTTTCCTGAAATAAAAGAACGCGAAATTGTAATTATTTGTATAGCGAAACAAATTTTGAAATATTATTGCTGCCGTAACCACGTAACCGTGATTCTATTGTTGAACCGCGACGTTCAAATGTCGCAGTTTATTTTATTGAGAAGGCTGAGTGTTCTTTCGCATTATTATTAAAACCAGTAGCAACAGTTCTATATGTAGTTCAAATTGTAACAGGTCTGTAGTTATGTAGGTAGCAAGAGAATTATATATATATATATATATATATATATATATTATATGTATATATTGTCAATTTAAGAACTTTACGATCAACGCGAAATGAGACAAAAATATTAGTCAGTCTTGTAAATTCATATCAGAGGAATCTTTGTCGAATAAAGAAAGTCTGGTCATAAAGGTGAAAGATAATATAATCTACTCGGAGATAAGTTACATCAGCGCCCCTAGCGTTAAAGAAACTTAATGAGTTTTTTATATTTAGGACTTGCTGGATTAGCTTTTTTCATCTGTTAACCCAACCAATTTGAAGAAGGGTACCCACGGTCTCGGACCAAAAATATACCATTATCTGTTGTTACATTTCTTCGATTTAATTAATTTACACTTTTTCCATTTTGCTATATATCCGACATTTTGTACGGTTCATTTTTTAAAATTGAATTAGTTTCGTGTTTAGAAAACTAGATTAAGACCTCGCTTCCCACAAACACCATAACATGTGTGAAATTTAACATGCAAGGAGCCGTCTTTAAAATGGCTAAAGCAATAGATATGTAAATAGTTTTAGTTTATTATTCGTATATAATTCTGGGAACAAATTGTTGTGCAAATAATTGCCACACTGCAAGATTTCTTCCCTTATTTCTTATCCTTAATTAGGCAATGTATCCTATAACATATAGTTGTTTAAATTATTTAATATTCATAATCTTCTTGTAATATTGTAAGCCCATGTTTTCCCTTAACAGAGATTTAGGCGCTCCTCCCCTACAGGGCAGTATTTGAACCATACTAATTTTAGTTACACTTGTTTCCGTATAGATGGCATTTGAGTGGTCCGTGGCCAGCGTTCCGCCTCATACTGACATCTAGGAAACCAAGGTAGTACTAGGACGGGAAAATTCGGTAAATTTTGCAGAGGCCTTTTCATTCAGGCTTAAGGATCTTTTACGAGCCTGAAAATCTTCTAACTCAGGACCCACGGCTTAAGGTCCCTCGCAATATTCATATTAAATAGTCGAAAAATGAATCAATAAAATTTATAATATATACACAAAAATTAATTATTGTTATGTATGATTTGGTTTCACTCCAGTCCAACCCATTTAAATAACCTAGTATGAGAAAATTAATTCCACTAATTAAGTGTTTAACCTCTCCCTTTTTAGATATTACTTTTAGGTCTCCTATGCCACCCGGACCTTATAGTGACACGACTGTCGGTAGAGCATGTTTAAACTTTGAAACATTAAAAGTAAAGTAGTTCCACTACAGGCCTCAGGAGGCCCTTGGGGTAGCAGGATGTTAAGGCTCCCACTTTTCTGGACAATCAGAAATGATGTGAACGGGTTGTCAGCCCTGCGTGACGGCCGCCTTTAACCCCAGAACACAGTATCTGGTAGTCATTTCCGTTAGAGGCTGAGTCGACCCCAGGGCCATGGTGCCGCCAGAAGGTTTGGGTCAGTTTAAAAATCCTGACCCCACCGGGACTTGAACCCTCGACCTTCCGGATTGTAGCGCAGTGCCTAAACCACTACGATTACGGCGTGTTTTTTCAGCAAACAAGGACACGGAGGGCTTCGCCGATTGAGGAATTAGCTCTATCCGGGGCCACCTCCAAGCAGCACGAACATTTAAGACAATACACGCATTTCAACCACACATTTATACTGATAAGGCGAATATGACAATGAATTCTGATGGCCAGACAGTGTTTTATACACATGTATACTGAATAAGGCGAATATGACAATGAATTCTGATGGCCAGACAGTGTTTTAACACACAGTTATACTGAATAAGGCGAATATGACAATGAATTCTGATGGCCAGACAGTGTTTTTAATACACATTTATACTGAATAAGGCGAATATGACAATGAATTCTGATGGCCAGACAGTGTTTTAATACACATTTATACTGAATAGGCGAATATGACAATGAATTCTGATGGCCAGACAGTGTTTTAATACACATTTATACTGAATAAGGCGAATATGACAATGAATTCTGATGGCCAGACAGTGTTTTAATACACATTTATACTGAATAAGGCGAATATGACAATGAATTCTGATGGCCCAGACAGTGTTTTAATACACATTTATACTGAATAAGGCGAATATGAACAATGAATTCTGATGGCCAGACAGTGTTTAAACACAACAATTTATACTGAGATAAGGCGAATATGACAATGAATTCTGATGGCCAGACAGTGTTTTTAATACACATTATACTGGAATAAGGCGAATATGACAATGAATTCTGATGGCCAGACAGTGTTTTAATACAATTTATACTGAATAAGGCGAATATGACAATGAATTCTGATGGCAGACAGTGTTTTAATACCATTTATACTGATAAGGCGAATATGACAATGAATTCTGATGGCCAGACAGGTGTTTAATACATTTTTATACTGAATAAGGCGATATGACAATGAATTCTGATGGCCAGACAGCGTGTTTTAATACACATTATACTGAATAAGGCGAATATGACAATGAATTCTGATGGCCAGACAGTGTTTTAATACACATTTTACACTGATTAGGCGAATATGACAATGAATTCTGATGGCCAGACAGTGTTTTAATACACATTTCTACTGAATAAGGCGAATAATGACATGAATTCTGATGGCCAGACAGTGTTTTAATACACATTTATACTGAATAAGGCGAATATGACAATGAATTCTAATGGCCAGACAGTGTTTTAATACACATTTATACTGAATAAGGCGAATATGACAATGAATTCTGATGGCCAGACAGTGTTTTTAATACACATTTATACTGAATAAGGCGAATATGACAATGAATTCTGATGGCCAGACAGTGTTTTAATACACATTTATACTGAATAAGGCGAATATGACAATGAATTCTGATGGCCAGACAGTGTTTTAACACACATTTATACTGAATAAGGCGAATATGACAAGAATTCTGATGGCCGACCAGTGTTTATATACACATTTATACTGAACTAAGGCGAATATGACAATGAATCTGATGGCCAGACAGTGTTTTAATACACATTTATACTGAATAAGGCGAATATGACAATGAATTCTGATGGCCAGACAGTGTTTTAATACACATTATACATGAATAAGGCGAATATGACAATGAATTATGATGGCCGAAATGTGTTTTTAATACACATTTATACTGAATAAGGCGAATATGACAATGAATTCTGATGGCCAGACAGTGTTTTAACACCAGTTAATGAATAAGGCGAATATGACAATGAATTCTGATGGCAGACAGTGTTTTAAAACAAATTTAACGGAATAAGCGAATATGACAAGGAATTCTGATGGCCAACAGTGTTTTAACACACTTATACTGAATAGGCGAATATGACAATGAATTCTGATGGCCAACAGTGTGTTACACACATTTATTGAAAAGGCAAATATGACAATGAATTCTGATGGCCAGACAGTGATTTAAACACACATTATCTGAATAAGGCGAATATGACAAGGAATTTGAATGGCCAGACAGTGTTTTAACACACATTTAACTGAATAAGGAAAAGATGACAATGAATTTGATGGCCAGCAGTGTTTTAACACACATTGATATGAATAAGGCGAATTGAAAATGAATTCTGAGAAGACGTGTTAATACCATTTAATATGAATAAGGAGAATATGACAATGAATTCTGATGCCAGACAGTGTTAATACCATTTATACTGAATAAGGCCAATAAGACAATAAGTCTGATGGCCGACAGTGTTTTAACACACATTTAACGGAATAAGGCGAATTGACAAGGAATTCTGATGGCCGACATGGTGAGACAATTTATATGAATAAGGCGAATATGACAAGGAATCTGAGGGCAGACAGGTTTAACCCACAGTTATACTGAATAAGGCGAATATGACAATGAATTCTGATGGCCAACAGTGTTTTATACAACATTTTACTGATAAGGCGAATATGACAATGATTTTGAGGCCAACAGTGTTTCAATACAATTTATACTGAATAAGCAATATGAAATGAATTCTGAGGCAGACAGTGGTTTTAATACACATTTATACGAATAGGCGAAGATGAATGAATCTGATGGCCAGACATGAATTATCACATTTATACTGAATAAGGCGAATATGACAATGAATTTGAGGCCGACAGTGTTGTAATACACATTTATACTGAATAAGCGAATATAAATGATTCTTATGGCCATACAGTGAATTAATACACCACCTTTATACTGAATAAGTCGAATCTGACATGAATTCTGATGCCAGACAGTTGTTTTTTGATACACATTTTACTGAATAAAGGCTAATATGAAAGAATTAGATGGCCAACAGTGTTTTAAATACACATTTATACTGAATAAGGCGAATACTTGACAATGAATTCTGATGGCCAGCAGTGTTTTAATACACATTTAACTGAATAAGGCGAATATGGACAATGAATTCTGATGGCCCGACAGTGTTTTTAATACACATTTAACTGAATAAGGCGAATATGACACATGAATTCTGAATGGCGCAGACAGTGGGGTTTTATACACTTTATACTGAATAAGCGAATATGACATGAATTCTGATTGCCAACATTGTTTTAAATACATTTTATCTGAAATAAGGCGAATATGACAATGAATTCTGATGGCCAGACAGTGTTTTTAATGTTCACGTTACCGATATTTGGTTTCCCAGATGAGGAAAAGTCTCCTCGTTCGTGGATCGAACCCGGGCCAAATTCCACGTTTCAATTTGAACATCCCTGCTTCCACAAAGTGATTTGTTCTAAAGATTTTCAATGCTTAATCATCTCAAGAATATTGTAGAACTAACAAAACCATACGTAACAAAGAATTTATTTGTTTTTAATTACAAATTCCTACCACCATAAGAGTTAGTTGTTTACGTAATTTACCTTTAATTTGTATAATTAAGTGACTAAAGTGTCATTAAAATAAAACTCAAGACTGTATTTGTAACTCCTCAAATTATAATTATCCTACTTCACATTAACTTGTTGAAAACTTGACAGATTATTAATTATTACTTCACTCTGTAAAACATTATGTTACGTCATACACCGATATAAAACCGGACATTTTAAGTACAACTGTCGAAGATAGAAATCCTTATGTTCTGTTACTTTGTTACTAAAGGTATGCTCGGATGAAGATCTCAAACTACGCACTAATTATATTTTTTTTAATAAGCCACTATCCCCGGTACATAATATACGCCACAGGAACTAAATGATCCGACCAAAAAATGGGAAAGTTCTCTCGAACAATTAGAGTTAGTGTGAACTAACTCACTGGCTCTATCAACCTATGGGTTCAGGCCTCGCAGCATAAGCTCTCCGTACACCCCTTCCTGACTAAATGTTTTTCAATCATCCCCATAACATCCATTCCTTCAAATCATGGATATGTTATTCTCCTCACCTCGTTCCTGAACTACCAAGGCTTGGAAGCTTTCCCAGTGGGGTTTCTTACCAGTAGCTTCCTGTACGTCTTTGATTCCCAATACGTGCCACATGTCCTGCCCAGCGCAGTCTCGAGGTTAACTGTTCTTAATTATACCACGACTTCCCATACATCTCATGCAGCTCCATATTATGTAGTTTTCTACATCCCTGCCCATCTATTTGTGGTCCAAAAATTGTTCCTAAGAATTGTTTAGAGTTAGTGATGATAATGGAACATTTTTTTCTGAAACATGTTCAATCGTTAACTATCATCAGCGGAGCTTTAGTGTATCCAACTGCTTACAATAGTTTAATTGTCATGAATATAAAACATTCTGGACTCTTGTTCTTGTGTCTTTAATTATCTTGGTTCTATTTGTCCTCGTGTCTAGGAGTTTGTTACTTGCCTCTTTCCCCAAGGGTCGCGAGATCACACCGCCCGAGGTCGATGGATTTTTTGGGTGGAAGAACGCAAGGACTAGTTTTCCGAAAGAGACTTCTTCGTGAGTTCGGAATCTGAAGGCTTTCCTGTCCCGTAAAAAATCTTCATGCCTAAATTGTGCCTCTGCCCTTCTCCATCCAAGTAATACCTTAATGTATTAACTAGATGTCTCTAGCTTTAGTGCTGACCACTATCTTGTCACATGTAGGGAAATAATCCGTAACTAAATTAGATTGGGTTGAGAATGTCGCGTTAGGAACACCCATGCCCCACCTGGTACTTACAGGAGTAAAAACTACTACGGCCATACTCTTTCACAGAAAATATCCAATGTAATGTGGTATATGCCTATGAAATAGGATTAACATAGGGAACGAGTGTACACATCTAACAAATCACGTCTAAGATCCCAAGAAAATTAACGTTAGAATATACGGAACAACCCCGTGTTGGCTTTTGCCTGCGAACCCTGAACTTGAAAAGGAAGAAATCAATAATTATATTTTCTAAAAGGAAAATACTTGGGAAAATTTTCGAACCAAGAGAAATTTTTGAGATGGGCCTTATATCTAATTAGAACAACTAATGAATAGAATAAGAAAATTTAAAAAAAATCATTTTTAATTGTTATAAGAGTATAAATATTAATTTGGTTTGGCCATGTATGAAGACTTGTCATGAAAGACTTTATTGTTAAAAAAACATTTCCAATGAAACATTTAACAACCAGATTCTAAATCAGAGCTAAAATAGACGGGATTTTTAACGAGTTGTTACAAACTGAATAATGTTTAATTATAAAGTGAGCCTTCATATGTTTGGTATTTCTTAACTCCCAACCGACCCCTTCATGAAAACTTGTACATACGTGTTTTCAGTGCGCCGAGTATGTACGGCTTCAGTTAATGTCATAACAAACATTAGGTATGAGCTTACCTGAAAACAAAATTTATAAAATCGTCTAGCGATCGCAAATTTCGATGTTTCAACGAAACTCAGTATATAATATTAAAATAAATCGAGGTAGTATTTCCTAAATTCAGCGAAAAAGACCATGGAACTTTGTGTATACACACTTTTCAGGTAAGGTGAATTTTAGCCTGCTATATGCTCCAAAGTTTCATCGCTGTTGTCTCGAGGTAGCTTGCTGCCTTGTCACGTAGTGGGTCCGGTTTCGATTCCCTGTCGTGAAAAGCTTCTAGGTGACGTTTGTGTTTTTCGGGGTTCTCTCACCTTGTAGACAAATTCAATAGCTTTGAGGCCCAACGGTCCCCAACCACCACTGGCCACCATTAATCATCCCCTGTGTAGAACTTAACGGTACGCTCTAACACTGGTATTATTCCTTAGTAAGCTGCAAATCATAGAATAAAACTGCTATGATTGCAAGTGAGGGACTCCCTTAGGGCAGAACACATAAAAATGCCTTTTAAATATTTAAACCATTAAGGTGTAAGAAGTTCACCTGAAAACGAAATTTAAAATTCATAATTAATTTTATTTGGCTAGCAGCACACTCCGCCATTAGGTAGTTGAATAATAGAAAAACTGGATTAGTTATGTCAGTGGATACGAAAGCGTTGGAAATAAATCTTAAGAAGACGAAGTATTCCAACTAAATAAGCTCCAGTGTCTAATAAAAGTGTATTGTATTAACTGTTTCCTAATAATGAAATTTTTGTGGCATTTCCTGCAGTCTGTATAATATATGTATTCAAACTTACCTAACTTCCACTCCACAAACGCAGGGTCGTGACCGACAAACTAGAATGATAGCTTTCCATCAGAAATTTTAAACAACGCATTCAATTGTTGCTACATTACAAACAATCAAGTCCAAATACTATGAGGAGACATGCTAAATTGGTTGCCGGTGTCAAACCAGGTCAAGAATAACAAATAAGATTTTTTTTCATTATTCGATAAACAAAGGCAATCGAAAAAACGCATACATTTTTGGTATAAAAATGAGCGTGAATCTAATCAATTTATGAACTCAATAAACAACTGACAGATTTGAATGGGATTTCATCATCATTTAGGAATTTTCCTGGGACCATTTAACATATAAAAGACATTACGTCCGTAATATAGGACCGGGCTAAAAAAAAAAATGATCGGTGTAACTAAAAAAGTTTTGCTTTTCGTACACTTAAAAATGGCTTACGCTGCCTAAACGATAAGAATACCCAGACTAATGTACACGGAAATGAATATCACAAGAAGAAATTCCTACAAAACGTCCGTACAGCATATTGTATCTTTTTACGATAACACACAATAACTACTTTTGTTTTGCATCTCAATCACAAGAAGATCGAGATAAGTAGAATTACCAGCAACGCCAGGTAATCAGCACGGTTTTTTTTATAAGATGTTACGTTATAATAAATACTTACTCAACTGCACTATCGAACCTGTTAGGTTAATGGCCGCGCGGACATAACGCTCCTTACATCCATATCCTGAGCTAATGCCTTTTTCCCTTTCCAATCATTTCCTTGTACATACCTCTACTTCCCTCAATCATATTTACTTTTTTCTTCTCCTCCGTCCTTCTTGGTCCTGACTAACTGGGCGTTTTCCCGCTGGCCTTTCCCTACAAGAAGCTTCCATGCAAGTCTTTCATTCCGCCATACGTGCAACATGTCCTGCCCTCGCCGTCCTACGATTTAACTGTTCTATATATCTACTCTTATAAAAACCATATAATTCATTGTTTATGTAGTCTTCTCCATTTACCTGTCTTTTCATCTCTCTTTGTCCAAAAATTTTCGCTAAGAACTTTATTCCAAATACCTGTACTCGCCATCCTCCTTAAGTAGAGTCCATGTACGTTATAAATATTTATATTTTTTTTCCTCTTACTTAGTCGACAAGCAAACAGCATCGTTTTAATTTATTTAGAGGTGCTATTTATTTTTCCCTTCTTATTCTTAATTTTTTGTTGAATATTTGGTAATCTCTCTGGCATAGTGTTAATGTAACTCACTTCTAAGGTTGGGCGCCGGAAGGCGGAGTGTTACGCTGCCCGCTGATAATATATAATAGATGATGAGGAATTGATACGCCAGGAGAGGCCTTATCCTAAAACTTAATACAATCTTAATGATGTTAAAGAGGCCAGAATGATGTTCGGGAACCGTGTGGGCCTTAAGGTTTCCGACATTTTTCTTACAGGTGAGGAAAAACCACGTAAAAACACCATCGCGCAGGAAACGTGTCAGCGACCGGGATCGAACCGGGCCCGATTCGTGACAAGGCAGCACGCTACCTCGAGACCACAGTCGGTGGAGTTTAATACCTTTCATCAAAAAAAAAAAAACTTACTAGCCCTTAAATCGTTTAAAGTTTATGAAAATATAGCCTAACAAACCTCACATTATCTAGCAACATCGCTCAACATAACACATACTTATAGGTATTCTCTATTGCTGCCTATATAGAGAAACAAAAATGACCAATTTATACCCCTGGAAAAGCAAATGTCAAGGGAAACTTATAAGACCCAAACGTTTCCCCGAAATCATGTGGCCATCGCAATCATCATCATTCATACCATCGTAGATTAAGCTTAGGATTAGGGTCTCTCCTGGCGCACCACTCTCATCATCATCATCATCATCCATCAACCATCATATCAATCGAGGCAACGTAACCCCGCCTTCCAGCGCCCGAACTCTGAAGTGGTTACATGTACGCCATGCCAGCAGGAACACCAGGAATGTCGAAAGAATACAACCTGGGGCAGTTGAAAAAAAAGAGAGATGTTTATGAATATACTGTACTCTTTTATCTAAATATTAAATTAGATACGTTATTTTCGAGTATTTTTTATATTTTATATTATGTCATTAAAATAAAACGGTCGCCCCAGGAAACTTGTCCCACCGGGAATCGAACCCCGTGTCCCGCTGCGTGACAAGGCAGCACGCTACCTCGAGACCACGGGTGGAATAGCTTTTTCATAAAAAAACTTAACATCTTAAATCGATTAATAAGTTTATTAAAATAAGCCTAAAAATCATCACTTACAACTTCGCTCACGTAACACTATATAGGTATTCTCTGATGGCAGCCCTTTTAGAGGAACCACGTCACCAAAATTCCTTAATAGAAAATAAGTAGAAATATCGTACGCCCCCCGTGCTGATTTCTCGTATCATTATTTACAAGAACATGAAGATCGCTTTTGGATGACATGAAACTTGAGAAAACAAAGGAAAACCTCAGCCGCAGACCATGAATGAGATGGAGAATATATTAACATTTGAAGTGTCTCTCTACGAATGACAAAACATCCGTCGGTGCACAAGTACAAATAAGTGTTAATGATTCCTCGGTTGAATCCCGTAGGCTGTAGGTATGATAATACGCGCTGATCATAAATATGGCTATACGTTTGATCGCGTGTGTGATGACATATTACCATTACAAGAAGATGAAATACCATTGAAAGGCAATTATCAATTGCAAATAAAAGAAAAACAAGTGTAAACGTACGCCATTAGTCTAATGGCGTGTGACGTGCAACAGCAATTATAATTGCTGCATGGGCAATAACGTATGCTAATGATCGTGAGTCCCCCCCCCCAAGACGGCAGAT
>JASPKZ010010588.1:0-39123 GCA_030220185.1 Diploptera punctata
ACCAATCATCTGCCAATAGTGCCATTTGATGTGCTGATTAGTTTTGATTTCCTTAGGAGGTCATTGATATCACTATTGAGAATGTTGTCTTGAGACGGCGCCTTGTGCAGTCTGTTTTGGTTGGACGTAATTTGATGGATGTTTTATTCCTTGGAGCTATCCCTCTTTGTGTTACAAGGATTTAACCCAGTTTAAATTATGGCCTGTTCCCTTTTTTGTAGCTTCCACATAAGTTGGTGCTCCACACTTTGTCTAGTCTGCTTGTAGGTCTCAAATACTGCTAGACACTCTCTCTTCTGTTGAAGCATCCTTGATCCTGGGTGAATTAACCAATTGGTGCTTGTTGAAAGTTTTGGTTAAACTGCTTTTCGGGTAGAAGGTGTTGGGTTTCCAGATACCAATTAACTAGCCATAACCATTCTTCATTATCTTGGCTAGTACGGATTTTAAGATATTGGGCGGTAGCATTTATGTCTTCTGCTGGTTTTTTAGGTTTTTGAATTATTGTAATCAATTGTAAAGAGAAAATTTATGTCTGAACTGGGACTCGAACCCCGACCTTCGCTTTCGTGGTGATGCCTAACCTTGAGCTAATCCAGCTTCCTCCATCCACGCTAAACTCCTTCCTTTCCTTACGTCTTGGTCCCACATTAAATGCTATGAATCATCATTCACAAATACACAATGATGTCTCTACCTGAAAAATTGTTTCTTTACCATTGATTAGAATAATTAGAGTGTACTTTAATATACTATTTCAATCATAGTACAGCTTTAGCTCTTAATATTATTTACATAATGTTAAGCTATGTTGGTCCTTCAGTCTTCTTCAGGTAGAAGCCATCATTGTGTATTGGTGAATGATAATTAATTTGAATAGGATTACAATGGCTTTTTCCATTCTCTGGTATGCGTACTGTTGTTGCCAAGCATTGTGTAGATTCAGTAATCTCTTTTCAATGAAGGACCCATATGTTATAAATTATGAAATATTCGTCTTGTCCGGCTTGTTTTCATGTTTTGGTCTTGTTTATTGCCTCTTTCCCTTCCAGCTCTTGTATAGAGAACTTTTTACTTAAATATGTCATGTGGTTTTGTGTGATTGTTTAGGTTGCTCTTGGCAATTTTGATTTTGATTGCTTTTTGGTTGTCCTTTGCATATTTGTTGAGTTTGTGTTCGTTGGCATAGTGGTGGTTAAATTTATTTGCAATTATTTTATCATCGGTAATAGGCTTATTTTCTATTTTTATTGGGGGTTTGTTTCGGTTAGCATTATTATTGTTAACTTTTTTGATAAAAGTGTATACTGATCTACCTTTTGGTGTAAACCCTGCTTTGCTTATAAAGTTGTGGAAGCTAGTTCTTTTTTGCTTAATAATTTCTCTTTTGAGAATGGCACTTTGTTTTCTCCAGTGTTGCACGTCTTGTGGATTTTTTGTTCTTTCAGCTGTTTTTCTTAATCTGTTTCTTTCTATTTTTATTGCCCGAAGTTGTGTTTTCCAAAAGGGTTTGTATCTTATAATCCTCCCCCTTGGTATGTTAGCCTTTGCTCGGTGTAGTATTATGTTGGTTATGTTTCTTAGTTCATCTTTTGGTTTTGTTTTGATTTTGATTGTTTGGTGTCTGCTTCTGTTTCTATTGTGTACTTATTCCAATTTGCTTTTTTGAAGTTCCATGTGATTCTGGTTTGTGTGGGTGCAAAGGTGTGTGTCCATTTGATCTTTGTGATGACTGCTCTATGCTCCGTCCCCATATCCTCTACTGTGCGAGTTGCAACATTTGAAAGATTTGATGAAATAATGGATAGGTCAGGATTTGTTCCATGTCCATTATAATGGAGGTATGTTGGTGGATCTTGTTGTTTGTATAGTATTTCTACAGTGTTGGATGCTAGAAATTCTTTTACGGCTTTACCTGATGCGTTTTTGTAAGTATAGCCCCAATTTGGGGAAGCTGCATTGAAGTCTCCCACTATTACAGTGTTACTACGTGTGAGGTGTAATATATCTAGATTCAAATGTTTGTTATTAGGAGGGACTGTATATTCCATAGATGTTAGTGTGGTAATTCTGTTTCCATACTTCAATTTCTATGATTTCAGATGTATCATACTCATTCATTGCTTGATAATTACAAAATTTGTGGTGAGGGTTGTTTTACTCCCTACTAGGATTCCACTGGCTATTTGTCTGGATTTATATAAGATATGTTGGTTGTATCCAGGTGTGTTGATAAATTGTTCATTTTGTGGGCTAATATTAGCTTCATTAATTATAAAAATATCTATGTCTTGGATTACTGCTTCATTCATCAATTCTGATACTTTTGCAGTAGATAATCCTCCTGCATTCCACTGGAGGATGTTGAGTGTAGTTCTTTCTTTTGCTCTAATAAGAGCAGTTTTTGTTTTGTACTGGTGCTTCTTGTGCCTATAATTGTTGTTCATTTTGCAGCAAAATATCAAAATCTGCTCCCAGGGGACACCGCGTGGAGGCGAACAACCTTGTCCCCCACAATCAATTTATAATTTATAATTTACAAAAAAATAGGAGCCAAATTTAATATGGAAATATCAATTAACAAAACTAAAATTATGGCATTTCATGGGAAGGACTCCATACAAAGTAAAATCTGTCTTACTTACTTACTCACTGGCACTATCGAACCCGTAGGTTCATGGCCGCACGGACATACGCTCTCCATACATCCCTATCCTCAGCTAATGCTTTCCAATCATTCCCTGTATAATCTACCTCCCTCAAATCATAATTAATGTTATTTTCCCACCTCATTCTTGGTCTACCAACTGGGCGTCTTCCCTCTGGCTTTCCTACAAGAAGCTTCCATGCAAGTCTTTCATTCCCCATACGGGCAACATGTCCTGCCCATCGCAGTCTACAAGACTTAACTGTTCTTATTATATCTGGCTTCCTATAAAGACCATGTAGTTCATTGTTAAGTAGTCTTCTCCATTCACCTGTCTCTTCATCTCTCTTTGTTCCAAAAATGTTCCTAAGTACTTTATTCTCAAATACTTTTAATCTCCTTTCCTCCCTTAAAGTAAGAGTCCATGTTTCGCATGCATATAATATAACTGGTAGAATAATAGTTTTATATATTTTCAGTTTAATGTTTTTTGAAAGGAATTGGGACATCAAGAGTCTCTGCAATGCATAATAGCATGCATTTCCAGAATTGAGCCTATGTTTAATTTCTTTGTGCATCTCATTCCTATTTGTGATTATTGTTCCTAGGTATTTGAATTCAGCCACTTCCTCAAAATTTCCCTCCTTTGTCATTAGCTGTCCAGTTCCATTATATAATAAATTTCTATGTGTGACCATATATTTAGTTTTATTGATATTTACTTCCAATCCTAATTTCTTAGTGTTACTCAACAGTGTGTGCATATTGTCTTTTAGTATCTCCTCGCTATCGGCCAGTAGTACTACATCATCAGCATAAACTAACAGCTTATTAATACCATTGAGTTGTAAGCCTTCCTCATTCTCCAAAGATTTAATGGCATGCTCTAGTACAAAATTAAATAGTAGAGGAGATAGTGCATCTCCTTGCTTCAACCCATTCTGGATTTCAAAAGTGTCCGAAAACTGTTTGCCTACACGCACCCTACTCTTTGTGCCATTTAGACACATTCATATAAGTCTAACTAACTTTTTAGGAATTCCGAACTCCAGCAGGATACTATATAACTTCTCCCTCTTAATTGAATCATATGCTTTTTTGAAGTCTACATATAGTTGATGTACAGTACCATTATATTCCCATTTCTTATCTAAAATCTGTCTTATACTAAAAATCTGATCTGTTGTAGACCTGTTTCTTCTAAATGCACATTGATGATCTCCTAGAATGTCATCAATATAGGGAGTAAGTCTGCTTACTAATATATTTGTTAGAATTTTGTACGAAGTTGAAAGTAATGAGATGCCCCTGTAGTTGTTGCAATCAGTTTTATCTCCTTTCTTATAAATTTGTACGATAATTGATTCCTTCCATTCGTCTGGAAGAGCTTCTTTTTCCCAAATCATACTAAGCAACCAGCGTATCTTGTCCATCAATTTTTCTCCCCCTGATTTTATCAGTTCTGCTGGGATCTCATCTGAACCTGATGCTTTATACATCTTCAATTTTTCAATCGCCATTTTAACCTCTAATGCACTTGGCTCTGCGACTAGCATTTCTGCTGTCTGTAAATTATCCTCCTCAATGTCCTGTTCTGTATGTACATTTAATAGCTGATTAAAGTAACTTTTCCATCTATTTAATATACTCCTGGAATCTGCAATCATATCCCCATTTTCATTCCGAATTATGTTTGTTCTAGCCTGAAACCCCTTCTTCTCTATACTAATTCCCTGATATAATTCTCTAATGTTCCTATTTTTTTGCATTCATTTCAAGATCATTGATCTTCACTCTCAAATATTCCCTCTTTTTACTCTTTAGTAACTTGGTGGTTTCCCGTCTAATAGTACCCAATTGCTCTAAATTTACCTCATTTGGCTCATGTAACCATTTCATTTTTGCTAGCTTTCTTTTCTTTACAATGTCGGCACATTCCTCATCAAACCATTTCTTGTTTTGCCTCTTTTTTAAACAACCAATGCTTTCTGATGCTGACAATTTAATAGTATCTCTTATAGCCTCCCATTCTTTATTTATATCAGTTTCTTCTTCGTTTGCCATATTGTCATCTGAAGATTCCAGTACTTCAAATCTATTAGCAATTTTGATTTGGTATTCTTGCCGCATTCCATCATTTTTCAAGTTTTTTTAATTCAAATTTTACAGAATCATCTTTAGCGTTTGTTCCTCTCTAAGCGATAGCCGTTGTCTGATTTTCACTCTGACCAGATGATGATCTGAATTGCAGTCTGTCCCTCTAACTGATCTAACATCAATGATGCTACTGTGCCAGCGTTTATCCACTAATACATGATCTATCTGGTTCCGAGTTTTTCCATCTGGGGGACGTCCAGGTGTATTTATGAATATCCTTATGCTGAAATGTTGTACTCTTAACAATGAGATTCTTTGATGTGGCAAATGTGACTAATCTAACCCCGTTGTCGTTACTATCTTCATGGAGACTGAATTTGCCTATTGTTGGTTTGAATATATCTTCCCGCCCCACTTTTGCATTGAAATCTCCTAAGATAATTTTCATATGATATCGTGAAAGGCTATCAAATAAGCATTCTAATTCTTCATAGAACTCATCCTTGATCTTGTCATCTTTATCTTCTGTGGGGGCATGTACATTTACAATTATAAAATCATGTTGTTTACCCTTTGGAATTATGTATGATATCCTATCACTAACAAACTTAATATCTCGGATAGCAGATAGGATCCTCCTTCTGACTAAAAATCCCGTTCCAAATGCAGGGCTTTCTGCGCCCCCGTAGTATAATGCAAAGCTTCCTGATTCCTGACTACCTTCTCCTGGCTACCTAACTTCCTGTAAAGCGACTATATCCAAGGGTGATTTATCTAATTCCCGCGTTAATATCTCTAGTGCCCCGCTATTGTATAAAGTCCTAACATTCCATGTTCCTAGGAACATGTCCCTGTGTTTGAGCCTTTGGCATGGGTTCCCTGAAGTAGTCCCTGCCCGGAGATCCGAATGGGGGACTATTTGACCTCCGGAAAATTTTACCCCAGTTGAACCCATGTCCGCATTTCTTGACGGTTGTATTTTTACGGTGAAAGATCGTCACTCTTTCGCCCAAGGTACTTTTTTCGTCTGGCTTATCACCTTCGACCAGTCCGGCATTGGTAACCCTATTGGCAGCAATGCTACCGCCGGCATAGCTCTCAGGATCATTTAAGCACGCAAGCCACTCCACCACGACAAGGTAAAGATACCATGGAGGGAAGTAAAATCTGTCTCCAGAATAAAATTTTAGAGAGATCTAATCAATTTAAATATCTTGGATATTATCTCTCTATCTGGGATGAAAAGGATATCCCTGAAAAAATTATTAGTTATAATTAAAGTTTAGGAATTATTAATCAAGTTATGAAACCATCCCTTGTACAAAAAAACACGAGATTACGTTTATATAACACTTTGGCTAGACCATTGTTGACTATGGTAGTGAAGCATGGACACTAAAAAGACAACATGAAAGCAGAATAACGGCTTGTGAAATGAGATTCATGCGCAGAACAGCGGGTTACACCAGATGGGATCAGAAAACGAACACCAGTATCTTAAAAGAATTGAAGACTACGCCAATTTTGGAATATATTAAACAGTACCAACTTAATTGGAAACACCATCTTGAAAGAATGAGTTCAAATCGGATCCCCAAAGCTGTTTATAATTATATACCAAGAGGACGAAGATCACTGGGCCGTCCTATGAAACGCTGGAGGGAAAATTTTCTATAGGATCGTAACAGGCGTTGGCTTAATACTTGGAAGGAAGAAGAAGAAGAACTCGCTTTAATATTTGAGGTCATGAAGCATGGCATGAAGAACCAATAGATTTACTGAGAGACTTCATGCTTCAGGTTATTTTACATGTTTTAAATATAACTGTGTACAAAAACAGTCTGTGATTATAAAAAGCGTGTAGCATCACTGTCAGTAATCCAATTTATACAAAACTGGTGTCATTAGAAAGAAAAATTCAATTATTTTACAAAAAAAAATCTAATTAAACTCCATGGTGTGACAGGTCTAGATGGTCCTTGCCAACTGCAGACCTTATATCTACATAGAGGTGGAGGATTATCCAGCCAAGAGGGTGACATGTCAGGTTCCCCAGTTGTTATAGCTGTTTTTTCTCAACCTGGAGCCACTACTTACTGTAGCTAGCCAAATTACTTATGATACTATATAGGTACGGTCCCATTACTGGCTGAAATTTTAAGAGAAAATTTCTTTCCCCCTTGGGAATTTGAACCAGTGCAACTCCTTTAACTCTACACCAAGCCTTAAACGGCTCAGTTATGGTGCTGGACTACCTCCCTCAAGTACATTCAATGCATGTTCCAAGTGTCAGGCGATATTCACACTCTTGCCTCACATGCTCCAATATATATTCATGGGGACTTATTAAGGTAGAATTTTTATCACTCACCTCATATTGTTCTTCTTATTTGACTATAAACTAGTTTCGGAACATAGTTTCTGTTCCATCCTCCGTATCGTCACGACCGTTGTTCTGTCGTCTTGAAGAGCTGTCCTTCGCTCCTTCCATTGGCTGACTGAAAATCCTCGAAACCAGGTCATTCTCACCGGGAATTTCAAAGTTCATCAATTTCTTCTTTTTGCTCTTTTGAATGTAGATCTTTTCCCAAACAGTAAGTTATTTTGGTTTTCTTATTTAACTCATGCCCCAAATGGGAGTCAATGACCAATCACGTTACAATGATTTTTGATTTACAACCAATCACAGTCGTGTTTTGCCTAGAATTTACCAACTAAAGTTTATCATAATAAAGAAAGCACCTCCTTTTTAACATTCTGAATAGGTCATAGCATTATTTTGCAGTGACTGACTCACTAAGAAATACGGCTACCAGATTGTATATATATATATATATATATATATATATATACATATATATATATATATATTGAACACAAAACACATCAGTTTCAAGCTATTTGTGGTACAATAAATAGAACATTGAATAATAAAGCCCATAAACAAACAAAATTCAAATTTTATAAAACAATGGCTGTCCCTGTCCTTTTGTATGGGAGTGAATCTTGGATTACCACTACCAAACAAGAAAGTAAAATCCAAACAGCCGAGATGAAATTTTTAAGTAGAGTAAAAGGCTGCACTAGAATGGACCAGATAAGAAACGAGGATATCCGTGAAGAACTACAGATCTACTCCATAAAAGAAAAGATATTTAACAAGATACAGTGGAAAGAACATATAGAAAGAATGGAAGAAGTAGATTACCAAATAAAATCCTCCATTATTTTCCAAGAGGAAGAAGAGATGTCGGACGTCCTCGGAAGAGATGGTCTTAGATCTATTAGTGAAGACGGAACAGGCAACTCTTGCCTAAACCAGGAAATGAAGAAGAAGAAAAAGATTATGTTTTTATTATTAATTTAACATTTCTCACTGAAAGATAAATTATATTTGAAGAGAAAATTTTTACCTAGACCGAGACTCGAACCCGGAACCTTTGGCTTTGCCGGGTCAAATGCTCTACCAACTGAGCTACCGAGACGAGTTGCGATCTAGATGCAAATTTTTCTCTATATAACGTTGTAATTCCCTCTCACCAAATGCTTTTGAAACCATTGCTACTATTAAGTTATGTAGATAGGAAATAACACTATGAGGTTCTTTAATATTGTTTATTTTTTATTATTTCACTCACCTCATACTTCATAATTTATAGCAGACCCAGGGTTTCTTCACGTATTTTGTGACATTGTCAATGCTGCGTCACGTTCACAACTGACGTCCAACGTCCTTCTATCCTGCAGACTGACTTCCGCGCCATCTGGTGGCCGACCGAAGAATTTCCAAATCAGTCCTCTTTCTTTATAACCGGGTATTTCAAAATTCATAGTTGTATTTTCATTCTTGCATATGTAAATTTTTTCCCAAATTGTGAGTTCCTTCGGTTTTTCCAATTGTTTAAGTAATTTTGTTTTGGTTTCTATTCTATGTTTTTCTGACCAGGCATGTGCAGCTATTGCAGATTTTTCGGTTTCTCCATTTTTAACATTTCTGAGGTGTTCTTTTAATCTTGTATTTAGATTCCTTTTGTTTTTTTCCTATGTATATCTTTTCACAATCTTTACAATTAATTTGATAAATTCCCGATTTTTTGCAGTCTTCAATTTTTTCATTTTTGTTGGTTTTTATTAAATTACCTAAGCTGTAATCATTTTTCGGTGCTAATTTAATGTTGAATTTGTTGAAAATTTTTTGAAACTTGTCAAATACGAAAGGATGGTATGTGAACTTCTTGAATTTTTTGCCTATATTTTTATCTGTCTGAAGAGTACTTTCATTGATGACTTTTTGTTCTTTGAATTTATTTATTTTCTTGTGTATCATTTTCTTGTGAAAACCATTATCCTTAGCAATTTGTATGATGTGTTCTTTCTCTTTATTGTAATTTTCTTTGCTCATGGGGACATTCACAAGTCTGTGTGTTTAAACTATTAAATACTGTCTGTTTGTGTGAAAAATGGTTAAATCCAGTAGCTTTTATATAATTGTCGATGTGAGTTTCTTTTCTGTAGATTCCAAATTCTATTTTCTTTTTTTCTTCTTTCCTAATCAATTTAAGGTCTAAAAATGGTATTTCATGATTATTTTCTATTTCCATTGTAAATTTGATTGTTTTATTTTGAATATTTAACAGTTTAATGGCATCTTCTAATTGTTTCTCTTTTACTATTGCTATGATATCATCTACGTATCTTCTCCAAAATTTAAACATCAAAGGATGTGCTTTAGTTACATGACATTCAAAATTCCCCATAAACATGTCTGCTAAGAATGGTGATAATGGATTTCCCATTGCGAGTCCTGATTTTTGTCTAAAGTATTTTCCTCTAAAGGTGAAGAACATTTGATTTATGCATAATTTTGTTAGTTTTATGTATTCTTTAACGCTATCATCATCTAATTTGTTTTCTTTCAACCATTTTTCTAAAATTTTCAAAGTTGTGTCAGTCGGTATGTTTGTGAATAATGAAGTAACATCAAATGAGACCAATCTTTCTGAAGGTTCTATTTCTACATTTTCTAATTTCTCAACTAATTGGTAAGAATTTTCTACTGCTAAATTTTCAAAATTTTTCCATACCTTTAAATTTATTGTTAAGCCATTTGGATATGTTATATGTCGGTGAATTGATATTGTTGATGATAGGTCTCATTTTCTTTCCGTCTTTGTGGATTTTAGGAAGACCATGAATGTTGGGGTTTCTGGGATTTGGTATTTTTAATTTAAACTTTTCCTTTTGTGTCATAATTTTTTTAATTGATTTTAGGTTGGTTTCAACTTCTTTAATTGTTTTTTGCGGAGAGGATTTGTTTTAATTTCTTCATATTCTTCCCCCTTTAATAAATTCTCCATCCTATCATTATAATCGTCTTTATCCAAAATACCAAATTATTCCCTTTGTCTGACTTTGAAAAAACAACATTTTTATTATTAATGTTTCTTATTTTCTTCATGTGTTGTTTTGCATATGTTTTTTATTTTTGTGTTTTTAATTTTTTCAATAACTTCCCCACATTCTTTTCTGATTATTGTTTGTTCTTCAAAATTCATGTCATCTATAGCAATTTCAATATCAGCTATGTAATCTTCTAAATTGTTAGAGTAACTAATGCATGTTTTCAATCCCTTGTCCAAAATAGATATTTCTTCTTTTGTAAAGTTTTCAGATGATAGGTTAATTACATTATTCTCAATTTCTTTATCCCTTCCTAATGTAGTGGTTATACTTTTTGTACTTACATTTTTCTTCAATTTTTTAAAATCAGGTTTTAAATTAATTATCTTTTTCTTTTGTACATCAAATTTTTTCTTCATTTTGAGGTTCAATTGGTTGTAGAAGTTTTTTTCTAGGTTATCCCAAATTATGTGTCCTAAATTGTTGTTTAATCTTAGATGTAAAAAGTACAGTTCTACGTCTATTTTACTTATAGTTATCATCAACAATATCAATTCACCGACATATAACATATCCAAATGGCTTAACAATAAATTTAAAGGTATGGAAAAATTTGAAAATTTAGCAGTAGAAAATTCTTACCAATTAGTTGAGAAATTAGAAAATGTAGAAATAGAACCTTCAGAAAGATTGGTCTCATTTGATGTTACTTCATTATTCACAAACATACCGACTGACACAAGTTTGAAAATTTTAGAAAAATGGTTGAAAGAAAACAAATTAGATGATGATAGCGTTAAAGAATACATAAAACTAACAAAATTATGCATAAATCAAATGTTCTTCACCTTTAGAGGAAAATACTTTAGACAAAAATCAGGACTCGCAATGGGAAATCCATTATCACCATTCTTAGCAGACATGTTTATGGGGAATTTTGAATGTCATGTAACTAAAGCACATCCTTTGATGTTTAAATTTTGGAGAAGATACGTAGATGATATCATAGCAATAGTAAAAGAGAAACAATTAGAAGATGCCATTAAACTGTTAAATATTCAAAATAAAACAATCAAATTTACAATGGAAATAGAAAATAATCATGAAATACCATTTTTAGACCTTAAATTGATTAGGAAAGAAGAAAAAAAGAAAATAGAATTTGGAATCTACAGAAAAGAAACTCACATCGACAATTATATAAAAGCTACTGGATTTAACCATTTTTCACACAAACAGACAGATTTAATAGTTTAACACACAGACTTGTGAATGTCCCCATGAGCAAAGAAAATTACAATAAAGAGAAAGAACACATCATACAAATTGCTAAGGATAATGGTTTTCACAAGAAAATGATACACAAGAAAATAAATAAATTCAAAGAACAAAAAGTCATCAATGAAAGTACTCTTCAGACAGATAAAAATATAGGCAAAAAATTCAAGAAGTTCACATACCATCCTTTCGTATTTGACAAGTTTCAAAAAATTTTCAACAAATTCAACATTAAATTAGCACCGAAAAATGATTACAGCTTAGGTAATTTAATAAAAACCAACAAAAATGAAAAAATTGAAGACTGCAAAAAATCGGGAATTTATCAAATTAATTGTAAAGATTGTGAAAAGATATACATAGGAAAAACAAAAAGGAATCTAAATACAAGATTAAAAGAACACCTCAGAAATGTTTAAAAATGGAGAAACCGAAAAATCTGCAATAGCTGCACATGCCTGGTCAGAAAAACATAGAATAGAAACCAAAACAAAATTACTTAAACAATTGGAAAAACCGAAGGAACTCACAATTTGGGAAAAAATTTACATATGCAAGAATGAAAATACAACTATGAATTTTGAAATACCCGGTTATAAAGAAAGAAGTCTGATTTGGAAATTCTTCGGTCGGCCACCAGATGGTGCGGAAGTCAGTCTGCAGGATAGAAGGCCGTTGGACGTCAGTTGTGAACGTGACGCAGCATTGACAATGTCATGAAATACGTGAAGAAACCCTGGGTCTGCTATAAATTATGAAGTATGAGGTGAGTGAAATAATAAAAAATAAACAACATTGCTACTATCTTTGCAAATGGCGGCTTCTTAATTAAGAAGACATTTATTGGGAATTTAACATTACTTTATAAAGCTAGTAAGGCTTCTAATGATGTTTTTATTATTAATTTAACATTTCTCATTGAATGATAAATTATATTTGAAGAGAAAAAATTTTACCTAGACCGAGACTCGAACCCGGGACCTTTGGCTTGCCGGGCCAAATGCTCTACTGACTGAGCTACTGAGGCGAGTTGCGATCTAGATGCAAATTTTTCTCTTCAAATATAATTTATCTTTCATTGAGAAATGTTAAATTAATAATAAAAACATCATTAGAAGCCTTACTAGCTTTATAAAGTAATGTTAAATTCCCAATAAATGTCTTCTTAACTAAGAAGCAGCCATTTGCAAAGATAGAAGCAATGGTTTCAAAAGCATTTGGTGAGAGGGAATTACAACATATATAAGAGAAAAATTTGCGTCTAGATCGCAACTCGCCTCGGTAGCTCAGTTGGTAGAGCATTTGGCCCGGCAAGCCAAAGGTCCCAGGTTCGAGTCTTGGTCTAGGCGAAAATTTTTCTCTTCAAATATAAGAAGAAGATTGTATATATAGTGCATGAATGTCAACACATACCGCATATGGGAGTTAATATAAAAACATTTGTAGCAATTAATTATACCATCAAAAAAAGAACCACTGTTTGCACTTTCTTGAATGTGTTTTTTCCCAGAAAAATATAATTGTCATATTTACATCATAGGACATCAGAAATGAATTAATATACAGTTTAATATATTTAAATTAATATTGGGAAGTAAACATTATGAGGTTATATCATTAATAGTGAGTGGAGAACATATTTAATCGACTCATGAGTGGAAGCCATGACTGAAGAAGGACATGATTTTGTCTGAAACCGTCAGTATCAAACAAGTTTGAAAATGTATGAGGTGAGTCGATTGAAAATGTTCTCCACTCACTATTAATACAGTTTGATGTGTCTCATTTTTTCTCCACCAGAGTGCATTCTTACAATATTGCGTTCCTTTGGCAATAAATAATATGATCTGGTTGCAGTGACGAACAAAATAAGCAAATGAAGCATACCAATCATTTCTCATTTGTTTTCAAACATCGCTGTTTACATTAAATATATAAATATTTTAAAATAACTATGTAATTTGTTAACATGTCTGAAGAAGGTACATTGTACCAAAACACTGAATTATATAATAAATATGAAAATCAAATAAAACTATGTTTTTTTTTTATTTAATTAAAATAACTATATTTAAGTAATGATTTGTGAATAAACAGCTTAATTTTATTCGTTAAATAGTCTTAAGAAATACCACTCTTGATTTCCAAATTATCTAGATAAATTCACTCATAGCATTATT
Source organism: Diploptera punctata (assembly GCA_030220185.1). Lineage (NCBI taxonomy): Eukaryota > Metazoa > Arthropoda > Insecta > Blattodea > Blaberidae > Diploptera > Diploptera punctata. Next base: position 13,603 of record JASPKZ010010588.1, read on the forward strand.
TATGATAAACTGGATGGCAACAGTTTCAGTGGATATCTCCATCATTTTGAGCCAGAAATTAACTGTTGGAAATCTTGTATACTACATTGTTTCCCTCTGGTGGTGGATGGGAAGACAAAACCTCACAATTAAACTGTTTTCTCTGGGAACTTTAAAATTCATTATTTTGTCTCTGTTTTTTCCAGTTGTAGATTTTTTCCCCATTCTATGAGTTCTGTTAGTTTTTTGCAGTTGTTTAAAATAGTTTCGACTTTTTTGTGATTTTGTATTTTATTTTGTCATATAGGTGGGACCAATTAGAAGAAGGAATCAAGGAACAGCAAAAGCGACAAGATGCAGTGGAGCAGAAACCTTACAGCAGACACTTGCCTGGCTTGATGCTATGGAGAAAACATTGCAGCATGACCCAGCAAGAGATTCGCTCTAAACTGCTCAAACATAAGGTAATTATTGCATTCCATACGTTATTATTCATTATTTGACATGTAACATGTCACCAGTCTATGAGACTCTACACTTCAGTCATCAATTTCAGGCTTCTCCAAATGGAAGTTGGTTTTCCGTCTTATTCACAAAGATCATCTACAACTCCCTATTGTCCACTTCTTCCAAGGTGCTTTCTTGTCTTCTCTTCTTGTAAGCCCATGTTTCCCTTAAAAGAGATTTAGGTGCTCTCCCGCTACAGGGAAGAATTTCAACCATATTAATTTAGTTACACTTGTTTTCATATAGATGTCATTTTGAGTGGTCCGTGGTCAGCATTCCGCCTCATACTCTCATCTAGTAAACCAAGGTAGTACTAAGACGGGAAAATTCAGTAAATTTTGCTTAGAGGCCTTTTCTTTCAGGCTTAAGGATTTTTTACGACCCTGAAAATCTTCACACTCGGGCCCACGGCTTAAGTCCCTCCCAGAGGACTTGCTCCTTGGATTTATCCATCCTAAAAAAATTCATCGACCCCGGCCAGGTTTGAACCTGCGACCCTCGGGACCAGAGGCAAGGAGCATAACCACTAGTCCACTAATAATATCTTGATACACCTGGTCTTTCCAATATACCTTAGATCTATCCAGTGGTCTTTTACCTCTTATAGCTTTTTCTTTAGTCTTATGTTGTTGTATCCAACCCATCTATGTCATCTACTCTTCACTATTGCTGTCATATTCAGATCTAAATTTTCTCTTTTTTTCTTATTCTCTATCCTTCATTTTCTTTAATAGCACCAAAAAAATTGCGTAAAATTTAATTTACAAAAGTGATGAAAGATCTTTCTGATTCTCTTATGAGAATCCAAGTTTCAGCTGCATACAACAATTGTGGTAAATTTATTGTTTTGAAGCCGTTGAGCTTTCTTGCTCTATTTAAGAGCTTCGAGCTTAAAACTTTATTCAGATTACGGTAACTTTATTGACACTGGATAAGCAGAGTACAGTTTCTTTTTCAAGCAAATTTTTTCATTAAAATTGTTTCCAAAATATTTGAATCGTCCAACTTTTTCAAATTTTCAGTTATCTATTTTCAAATAATTCTTGTTATTAAAATGTCTTGAAATATACATGTATTTGGTTTTAGTGCATTTGTATTAGGAAAAATGCTTGTCACTTAAATTGTGTTGCTTGGTGTTTGGCAATGCAGCAATTAGCTCTCTGCACTCTAGTATTTTTCTATGTTGGATCCAGGGGGTAACACTTTGCAAACTTGATGATGTTCTTCAGTCATTTCTTCTTGATTGTTGCATTTGGACAATTTGGATTGGTTAAATTTCTATTTTATTTAAATTATTTGCTACATTGTCATGTTCTGTGGTAAGTCTACAGTTTTTCATGGCATTTCAGGAACAATTTCTGGTTTATATTTGAAGAGAAAAATTTTTGCCTAGACCGAGACTCGAAGCCGGGACCTTTGGCTTGCTGGGCCAAATGCTCTACCAACTGAGCTACCGAGGCAAGTTGCAATGTAGACGCAATTTTTCTCTTATGTACGTTGTAATTCCCTCGGCCAAATGCTTGAAACCTTTGCTTCTATCTTTGCAAATGGCGGCTTCTTAGTTAAGAAGACATTTATTGGGAATTTAACACTACTTTATAAAGCCAGTAGGGCTTCTATTGATGTTTTTATTATTGATTAAACACTTCTCACTGAAGGATAAATTATATTTGAAGAGAAAATTTTTGCCTAGACCGAGACTTGAACCCGGAATCTTTGGCTTGCCAGGCCAAATGCTCTACCAACTGAGCTACCAAGTCGAGTTGCGATCTAGATGCAAATTTTTCTCTTATATATGTTGTAATTCCCTCGTGCCAAATGCTTGAAATCTTTGCTTCTATCTTTGCAAATTTGGCGCTAGGGAATTACAACGTATATAAGAGAAATATTTGCATCTAGATCGCAACTCGCCTCGGTAGCTCAGTTGGTAGAGCATTAGGCCCAGCAAGCCAAAGGTCCCGGGTTCAAGTCTGAGTCTACGCAAAAATTTTTCTCTTCAAGTGTGATTTATCCTTCAGTGAGAAGTGTTAAATCAATAATAAAAACATCAGTTTCTGGTTTGTTAATGATGGTATTCCATTTTCTGTCTTTAGCTTTATTGTGTAGATCTTGCATATGTGTTTACTTACTTACTTACTTACTCACTGGCACTATCGAACCCGTAGGTTCATGGCCGCGCGGACATAAGCTCTCCATACATCCCTATCCTGAGCTAATGTTTTCGAATCATTCCCTGTATAATCTACTTCCCTCAAATCATAGTTAATGTTGTTCTCCCACCTCATTCTGGTCTACCAACTGGGCGTTTTCCTTCTGGCTTTCCTACAAGAAGTTTCCATGCATGTCTTTCATTCCCCATACGCGCAACATGTCCTGCCCATCGCAGTCTACGAGACTTAACTGTTCTTATTATATCTGGCTTCCTATAAAGACCATGTAGTTCATTGTTATGTAATCTTCTCCATTCACCTGTCTGTTCATCTCTCTTTGGTCCAAAAATTTTCCTAAGAACTTTATTCTCAAATACTTGTAATCTCCTTTCTTCCCTTAAAGTAAGAGTCCATGTTTCGCACCCATATAATATAACTGGTAGAATAATAGTTTTATATGTTTTCAGTTTAACGTTTTTTGAAAGGAGTTGGGACATCAACAGGATCTGCAATGCATAATAGCACGCATTTCCAGAATTGAGCCTATGTTTAATTTCTTTGTGCATCTCATTCCTATTTGTGATTATTGTTCCTAGGTATTTGAATTCAGCACCTTCCTCAAAATTTCCCTCCTTTGTCATTAGCTGTCCAGTTCCATTATATAATAAATTTCTATGTGTGACCATATATTTAGTTTTACTGATATTTACTTCCAATCCTAATTTCTTAGTGTTACTCAACAGTGTGTGCATATTGTCTTTTAGTATCTCCTCGCTATCGGCCAGTAGTACTACATCATCAGCATAAACTAACAGCTTATTAATACCATTCAGTTGTAAGCCTTCCTCATTCTATAAAGATTTAATGGCATGCTCTAGTACAAAATTAAATAGTAGAGGAGATAGTGCATCTCCTTGCTTCAACCCATTCTGGATTTCAAAAGTGTCTGAAAACTGTTTGCCTACACGCACCTTACTCTTTGAGCCATTTAGACACATTTGTATAATGTTTGTATTATTAATTTAACATTTCTCAATGAAAGATAAATTATACTTGAAGAGAAAAATTTTCGCCTAGACCGAGACTCGAACCCGGGATCTTTGGCTTGCCGGGCCAAATGCTCTACCAACTGAGCTACCGAGGCGGGTTACGATCTAGATGCAAAATTTTCTCTTATATACGTTGTAATTCCCTATCACCAAATGCTTTTGAAACCATTGCTTCTATCTTTGCAAATGGTGGCTTCTTTGTTAAGAAGACATTTATTGGGAATTTAACATTACTTTATAAAGCTAGTAAGGCTTCTAATGATGTTTTTATTATTGATTTAACATTTCTCACTGAAAGATAAATTATATTTGAAGAGAAATGTTAAATTAATAATAAAAACATCATTAGAAGCCTTACTAGCTTTATAAAGTAATGTTAAATTCCCAATAAATGTCTTCTTAACAAAGAAGCCACCATTTGCAAAGATAGAAACAATGGTTTCAAAAGCATTTGGTGATAGGGAATTACAACGTATATAAGAGAAAAATTTGCGTCTAGATTGTAACTCGCCTAGGTAGCTCAGTTGGTAGAGCATTTGGCCCGGCAAGCCAAAGGTCCCAGGTTCAAGTCTCAGTCTAGGCGAAAATTTTTCTCTCAAATATAACATTTGTATAAGTCTAACTAACTTTTTAGGAATTCCGAACTCCAGCAGGATACTATATAACTTCTCCCTCTTAATTGAATCATGTGCTTTTTTGAAGTCTACATATAGTTGATGTACAGTACCATTATATTCCCATTTCTTTTCTAAAATCTGTCTTATACTAAAAATCTGATCTGTTGTAGACCTGTTTCTTCTAAATGCACATTGATGATCTCCTAGAATGTCATCAGTATAGGGAGTAAGTCTGCTTACTAATATATTTGTTAGAATGTGTTTGTTTATATTTATTTTTAATTATTCTTTTTAAGATGTTGAAGGTAAATTTTTATGTTTTATTTTTTATATTTTTAATGCCACCAGGTTATCTTATGACCTACCTGACATTCTCTCCTGGCGTTGTCAGATTTGTTACCCACTTCCTGAGGTTGGGGCATTTGGGAGGTTGAGTTATGTTACCTTGACAATATGATGGATGTTAATGATAACAAAGCACCAGGAGAATCCTTAATCTAAATTCCAAATCAAGGGTGATCACAGAAATAATTCCCTTTAAGGAAAAATTCCTGTGGTTTCATTGGGAATGAAACCCTCAACCTCATGAACTGTAGTCAGAAGCTCTGACCACAAGGGATAAGTTTGTAATGTAACAGTGGAATAATTAGAGCCTTTCTTTGGAAGAAGATCAGCAATCTCAATTTCACGGTATGTTGGTACCCAGTGCAATAGTAATTTTTTTTTTTTTGCATGTAGCTTTTGAATTTGTTCCATAAATTGTCGGCTATGTTGGTCTAATGGGTTGTATTCCTTGCCTCTAGTCCCAAAGATCATGGGTTCAAACCCAGCATTGGTCAATGTATTTTTAGGATGGGAAAATCCAAGGGATAAGTCCTCTGGGAGAGATTTTGAGTCGTGGGTCCCGAGTCTGAAGATTTTCAGGCTTGTAAAATAATTGCAAGCCTAAATAAAAAGGCTTCTATAACCAATCTTCATCCATCCAAGTAATACCTTAGTTGAATATTTTAAAACTTGTATCACCTCACCTTATTTTTGTCCTCTTCTTAGACCCATTTCAGAATAATGATTATTATTCCAGCTTCACCATTGTTCTGTCATGGTTATACACTGCTTTTTCCTCCATCTGTTGACAGACTGATGCACCTCCAAATCAAAATCACATTCCCCAGGAATTACAAAATATTTCAATTTCTTCTTCTTCTTTTTTTGAATGTGGATTTTTTTCCAAACTGTGAGCTCTTTAACACATTCAGTACCAGGCACTGAGCAGGACATTTAACCCACAGGCCAGCCATTTAAATACCCCAGCTACCCTTTTTGCGGCACTTCAGAAAATGGACCATTATTCACAAACTATTAGTCCTAGAAAATTCAAATTTTGTACATACCTAAAGGAGATATCCTAGTAGGATTTGATGGTGTGATATCTCGTAAAACAGGCTCCAGGGTGCCACATTTCATTCAATAACACACTGTTGTTTTTCAGACACACCCTACATTTTCTTGTTGGATGGCTGTCACTTTTCAGGGGTGGAAATTTAAGTCTGCATTATTGAGTTTTTTTGTGAATGGACACAGTGCAGCACTAATGACTTGATTTGCATAAAGATTTGTTTGGTCACATTTGTATTTGAAAAACTCTTCATTGAAAAATATACCGTATTGACATATGACATAATATCCATTTCATTTCAATGTTCACCCCTGGGTTCCCTGTGAATGGTAAAACAGGCGGACAATGACTTGGATGATTGACATTACATGGTATCGGCGTATCAATTTCAGGAAGTGGAAGTTCATCTTCACTTTCACTTTGTGAATCTTCTAATTCAGGAATCAGTTCATCACCTGAATCATCATTATAAAAATATTCACTAATTCTTCTTCAATGAGATATTTTTCTTTCGCCATGGTTTCACTCACACACACAAACAACAGCGCAATAACGAGAAAGATATACGACTGCATTGGAGCCTGGAGGCAAGTTTGGGTGAACGAATTCCATGTGTTGTTTTGTTTAAAAATAAAAGGGGATTCACCAAGGTTAAACGTGTCAAACAGGAATAGAAAATGTACATTTACATGCCATCTATGATCTCCAAGACATACTAAGCCAATACAAAATTTAGGCGCCGAATATAAACGTGGTTTTTTTGCACCCGCTCTAAAATGAGTTAACTGACCGACGGCTGCATACACGATAGTCTCTTTAAACGCTTTAACTGGTTTACGGTACCGAATGTGTTAAGTTGCCTATTAGATGTCTCTTTGAGGCCATATGCTAACATATGAATAAGCATAACTAAATTAGCTTGGTTAAGAAACTCCCACTAGGGAGCACCAGTATTCCAATACAGGATATATGGGATATATACATTACTTGTTTAGAATCTGATCAGTTAATTAATTTACTGTAATTATCCTCTTCACTTGCAGTATTTGATGTCATGTGTCATGGATCTGATATGTTTATACACTTCAAGAGGTAATTTCCCATAAACAGGTGAGAGAAGCTGTAACTGAAAAAGCACAAGCTCTCGTTCAGCTGACAAGTAACAAGGCAGCAGGAAGTGAAGTGCAAGATACAGTCAATTCTATCAATAAACGTAATGAACAACCTTCTAGTCACAATAACTCAACTCGAGGAAGCTTTAGACGCCGTCCAGCAGTTCCATGATCTGCATCAAGACTACCAGAAACAAGTTTGGGACAGACTTTCTGGGTATTCTGGTGAGGATAATATTTATTTAACTTTTATTTTCAAAACAAACTATACATTTTCATGTTATTCTAAAAGAATATGCGTATTGAAGTTGTTCTCATAAAAAGATTTTTGAAAAATTTTTACAAATCTTCATCAAAACTCCATTTAATAAACACCAAAAATGACCAGGTAAAAAAATTATGTTTATATAATCTGGTTTTTTTAAACAAAGCTTGAGCAATCACTAAAGAAAAATAAGGTTGGGTTCATTAACCAGCAAAATCAGATCATTTAGAGTATTTTTTTTGAGAGTTTATTTTATTGTAAATTAATTTGTTTATTTTATTGAAGCAAAATTTTTAAAAAATTGCTCTACCAGCTCCAATTTTAGAGTTTTTGTAACAAAACTCAGTATATATTATTGAAAGAAAATAAATGATTATTCACTATTCACCATTAGAAGTGGGTGTTTACCTGTGGTCCAACACATTTATGTAACTGCTATCAGAAATTAGTGTTTTGTCAGTTTTATCATTATATTCTATCAAGCAACAAAATCAGATCAACCTCCTTAGTACGTGCTGTTCAGCAAATTCAGAAGAAACTAAGCTATTGAGATAGTTCTCATGAAAATGTTTTGAAAAAAAAAGTTACATATCTCCATATCTACCTGGTAGGCACTGAAAATGACCAGAATAAAAATGTATATATACACTGCTCAAAAAAATTAGGGGATATTGTAGAATAACCTATTAAGACTATGTGTTTAGGAACAGTATTAGATGCAATCACTTTCTATTACTCCAAAAGAATGTAAACAAGAGTTTGAAGTCATTACGTAATCTCTGTACCACACCAGATATCAAAGAGATCCTGATTAGGAATATGGCAAACAAACAAAGCAACATTAACATGGGTGAAAATGTTTCTTTAGTATGGTGTATGGTCTCCTCGAACGACCAGCATTGCCTCACACCTGTGTGGCATTGATGCAATGAGGTTAGCAATGAGTTCTTGGGGGATACGTGGCCACTCTTCCATAAGAGCAATGTGCAGCTCTGGAACAGTTGTGGGAGGTGCTGGTCTGCCTGCAACCTATTAAGACTATGTGTTTAGGAACAGTATTAGATGCAATCACTTTCTATTACTCCAAAAGAATGTAAACAAGAGTTTGAAGTCATTACGTAATCTCTGTACCACACCAGATATCAAAGAGATCCTGATTAGGAATATGGCAAACAAACAAAGCAACATTAACATGGGTGAAAATGTTTCTTTAGTATGGTGTATGGTCTCCTCGAACGGCCAGCACTGCCTCACACCTGTGTGGCATTGATGCAATGAGGTTAGCAATGAGTTCTTGGGGGATACGTGGCCACTCTTCCATAAGAGCAATGTGCAGCTCTGGAACAGTTGTGGGAGGTGCTGGTCTGCCTGCAACCTATTAAGACTATGTGTTTAGGAACAGTATTAGATTCAATCACTTTCTATTACTCCAAAAGAATGTAAACAAGAGTTTGAAGTCATTACGTAATCTCTGTACCACACCAGATATCAAAGAGATCCTGATTAGGAATATGGCAAACAAACAAAGCAACATTAACATGGGTGAAAATGTTTCTTTAGTATGGTGTATGGTCTCCTCGAACGGCCAGCACTGCCTCACACCTGTGTGGCATTGATGCAATGAGGTTAGCAATGAGTTCTTGGGGGATACGTGGCCACTCTTCCATAAGAGCAATGTGCAGCTCTGGAACAGTTGTGGGAGGTGCTGGTCTGCCTGCAACCTATTAAGACTATGTGTTTAGGAACAGTATTAGATGCAATCACTTTCTATTACTCCAAAAGAATGTAAACAAGAGTTTGAAGTCATTACGTAATCTCTGTACCACACCAGATATCAAAGAGATCCTGATTAGGAATATGGCAAACAAACAAAGCAACATTAACATGGGTGAAAATGTTTCTTTAGTATGGTGTATGGTCTCCTCGAACGACCAGCACTGCCTCACACCTGTGTGGCATTGATGCAATGAGGTTAGCAATGAGTTCTTGGGGGATACGTGGCCACTCTACCATAAGAGCAATGTGCAGCTCTGGGGAGGTGCTGGTCTGCCTGCAATGCGCCTGCCTAATGCATCCCACACATGCTCAATCGGATTTAAGTCCGGGGAGGAAGCTGGCCATTGCATACGCTTGATACCCTCCACTTCCAGCATGTCGTCCACCAAGCCAGCTCTGTGGCGTCGTGCATTATCATCCATAAAAAGAAAAGAATCGCCTATGGCACCAGCATAAGGCATGACAAAAGTTGGAGAATCTCATCTCTATACCTTACCGCAGTCAAAGTACCACCTTGGATGATGTAGAGGTCCGTATGTCCACCACTACTGACTCCTGCCCATACCATCAATCCACCGCCACCATATGGGGATATTTCACGTACAAAAGCTGGATTGTTTCGTGTCCCTTTTTCTCTCCAGATGAATACATGCCGTCAATCACATTCCACGTTGAATCGCGACTCATCAGAAAAAAGAACTGATCTCCATTCAGCATGCCCTCCACCCACGATGTTCCTCCGCCCAGTTTCTGTGATCTCTACGGTGTTGTGGAGTTAACCTGGTACACACCATGGGCCTACGGGCATAGAGACCACTTCCATGCAGTCAATTAGGGACAGTTTGAGTTGACACCCTGCATCTTGTTGCCGTTTGAAGTGTATTTCGCAATTGAGTTGCATTCTGCTGTCTATTCCGACGGACTGTTAACAAGAGGTAACGGTCATCCCTTGCTGTTGTTGCCCTTGGTCGACCTTGTCCGGCTCTTCTGTGAACAGTATGTTCTTTGAAAATGATTCCAAAGTCTGGAAATCACGCTTTGAGACACCCCAATGGCTTGTGCCACCTCTTGTTGTGTCTGTCCAGCTTCCATCCTTCCTATGGCCCTCCAAGCCATTGGTTCAGGCTTGGAGGGCCATTGGTTCAGGTAAATCACGTTGTCGAGGCATCACTGTCCCTAAGGCAAGTCATTCACTAACTGAAAACTGGACAGGATTTAAAAACAGCAACAAAACATTCATCCCCACACCACCCTTTCACATCAACAGTACAGACACTGGTGTGGTACCGAGGTTACGTAACAACTTCAAACTCTTGTTTACATTATCTTGGAGTAATAGAAAGTGATTGCATCTAATACTATTCCAAAAAAACATAGTCTTAATAGGTTATTCTACAATATCCCCTAATTTTTTTGAGCAGTGTATGTATATGTACATATGGTACCAGTAATGCTCTAATGGCCACAATTTTTGTTTTATTCCAAACCAAACTTGGCATATAGCAGTCAATTAAAAGAAGTAAGGTCGAGTTCATTAATCAGCAAAATGAGGCCAATAGGAGTGGGGGTTAACTGGAAGTGAAAATTTAAAAATTGCTCTAGTGGCTATAATGATTTATTTTCTCAAAGAAACTTAGTATATTAATTAAATAAAAATAAAACTTAGTTTTATTTGATTTTCATATTTATTAAGATATAATTCAGTGACAGCTGTTTCGGTACACTGTACCTTCTTCAGACATGTTAACAAATTATGAATTGTGTTCCAACTGATCTATGCAACAATACAACAATATTTAAGTTATGTAGATAGGAAATAACACTATGAGGTTCTTTAATATTGTTTATTTTTTATTATTTCACTCACCTCATACTTCATAATTCATAGCAGACCCTGGGTTTCTTCACGTAATTTGTGACATTGTCAATGCTGCATCACGTTCACAACTGACGTCCAACCGCCTTCTATCCTGCAGACTGACCTCCGCGCCATCTGGTGGCCGACCGAAGAATTTCCAAATCAGTCCTCTTTCTTTATAACCGGGTATTTCAAAATTCATAGTTGTATTTTCATTCTTGCATATGTAAATTTTTTCCCAAATTGTGAGTTCCTTCGGTTTTTCCAATTGTTTAAGTAATTTTGTTTTGGTTTCTATTCTATGTTTTTCTGACCAGGCATGTGCAGCTATTGCAGATTTTTCGGTTTCTCCATTTTTAACATTTCTGAGGTGTTCTTTTAATCTTGTATTTAGATTCCTTTTTGTTTTTCCTATGTATATCTTTTCACAATCTTTACAATTAATTTGATAAATTCCCGATTTTTTGCAGTCTTCAATTCAACTGACACAACTTTGAAAATTTTAGAGAAATGGTTGAAAGAAAACAAATTAGATGATGATAGCGTTAAAGAATACATAAAACTAACAAAATTATGCTTAAATCAAATGTTCTTCACCTTTAGAGGAAAATACTTTAGACAAAAATCAGGACTCGCAATGGGAAATCCATTATCACCATTCTTAGCAGACATGTTTATGGGGATTTTGAATGTCATGTAACTAAAGCACATCCTTTGATGTTTAAATTTTGGAGAAGATACGTAGATGATATCATAGCAATAGTAAAAGAGAAACAATTAGAAGATGCCATTAAATTGTTAAATATTCAAAATAAAACAATCAAATTTACAATGGAATAGAAAATAATCATGAAATACCATTTTTAGACCTTAAATTGATTAGGAATGAAGAAAAAAAGAAAATAGAATTTGGAATCTACAGAAAAGAAACTCACATCGACAATTATATAAAAGCTACTGGATTTAACCATTTTTCACACAAACAGGCAGTATTTAATAGTTTAACACACAGACTTGTGAATGTCCCCATGAGCAAAGAAAATTACAATAAGAGAGAAAGAACAGATCATACAAATTGCTAAGGATAATGGTTTTCACAAGAAAATGATACACAAGAAAATAAATAAATTCAAAGAACAAAAAGTCATCAATGAAAGTACTCTTCAGACAGATAAAAATATAGGCAAAAAATTCAAGAAGTTCACATACCATCCTTTCGTATTTGACAAGTTTCAAAAAATTTTCAACAAATTCAACATTAAATTAGCACCGAAAAATGATTACAGCTTAGGTAATTTAATAAAAACCAACAAAAATGAAAAAATTGAAGACTGCAAAAAATCGGGAATTTATCAAATTAATTGTAAAGATTGTGAAAAGATATACATAGGAAAAACAAAAAGGAATCTAAATACAAGATTAAAAGAACACCTCAGAAATGTTAAAGATGGAGAAACCGAAAAATCTGCAATAGCTGCACATGCCTGGTCAGAAAAACATAGAATAGAAACCAAAACAAAATTACTTAAACAATTGGAAAAACCGAAGGAACTCACAATTTGGGAAAAAATTTACATATGCAAGAATGAAAATACAACTATGAATTTTGAAATACCCGGTTATAAAGAAAGAGGACTGATTTGGAAATTCTTCGGTCGGCCACCAGATGGCGCAGAGGTCAGTCTGCAGGATAGAAGGCCGTTGGACGTCAGTTGTGAACGTGACGCAGCATTGACAATGTCACAAATTACGTGAAGAAACCCAGGGTCTGCTATGAATTATGAAGTATGAGGTGAGTGAAATAATAAAAAATAAACAACAACAATATTTATTTAAATTTTTTAATTTAACAAAGGGGTTTCACTCAAATCAAGTTGAGAATTTAACAGTTTATTACTACTTTTAAATGTATTTATTTCTACAGCCTCCAAAAGGTCCAACTTCTTACCTTTATCACAAACATGTAAAATTTCAAAATTTGGATCAAAACAATGATTAAATTGGAATAAGTGGTTAGCATATTTTGAATATACACCTACAAACCTGTGAAGTATTACCTGTTGGATCCACCATAGAGAAATATTGGAGAGCAAGAACGCTAATGGCTTCGGTGCCAAGGCCCAGCATTTGAAAACAACAACAACATATTTTGAATATTCTAAATTTCTGTTATATGCTCTCGTGTGTTCCTTTATCCGAGAGATGAAAGGTCTACCAGTTTGTCCTATATAATACATTGTCACATGTGCCACACTTCAATTTATATACACCTGATCATTTTTCTTTTTTATTTTGGTTTTATTCTTTTTTATTATATTTTGTAAAGTTTTATTAGTTTTAAATGCCACATTAATGTTCAACTTTTAAAGTGTTTAGATATTTTATTTGAAAGTGGGCCTATGTATGACATTACGACATATTTCTATATGCTTTCTTTGGGTAAAGGAAAAACTTTGTTAATTGCTTTTTTGTAATGAATTTTCTTGATTAAATATTCTATAATTTTAGGGTCGTAGTTATTATTAACAGCCAATTGTTTAATAATATTCAATTCATTATTATATTCCAAGGGTGAAAGAGGGATATTTAAAAGTCTATGAATGTAACTATTAAAGGCTGCCATCTTATGAGTATATGGGTGAAGAGAAGAACTATGGATAGTGGTATCAGTATGAGATGGTTTGTGAAAGATACCAAACTCAAACTTATTATCAATGTGTTTTATTGATAAATCCAAGAAATTTATACTATTATTTGTTTCTAATTCCATTGTGAAATTAATACTTTTGTGAATGTTATTAATAAAATTTAAAAAGGAATTCAATTGCCTTTTAGTTCCTATGAAGCCTGCTATGACATCATCTACATAACGATACCAAAATAGAACATTTTTAGCTAATACATTCTTATGTATGGTTTGTTCTAAGTCATCCATAAAAATCTCTGCCAAAAGAGGGCTCAACGGATCAACGAAACTTAGTATATGCTTTTCATATTAGACTAGATAGTTATACTCGAAAAATCAACAAAATCAGACCTTTAGAAGTGAGGGTTTACATAAAACCTGAAAATTAAAAATTGCTCTAGAAGCAGCCAAATTGTTTTCTTGCATTATATATGATATAATTAACAAAATAAATACATACATATATAAATATATAAATTACATAAACCGACAAAATTGGACCATAAATTCAACTTGCTGATTAATTCATTTCCATTATATGATAATACGATGGCGATTTCAAAAGTTCTGCATAGGGCGCATGTGCGACCATTACAGTGGCCTGATTGAGTTGAAATTTGCATCAGTTGTTAATCAGACTTTAGGCTTGACGGCTGTATATGTGTGTCCTGGTTAGCTTGGTTGTGTCATGAATAATTCAGTTTTAAAATGGAAGAGGAAACTGAGTCAGGTCGGATTACACGTAGTGACCAGCGATCCTACATCAAAATTGAATCTTATGTGGAAAGAATCCAATTGAAATTCACAATGCTCTGAGGGAGGTGTGCGGAAACAATGTAGTGGATCATAGCACAGTATCACAATGGTCTATTCATTTCTGTGAAGGTCGGATAAGTACTGAGGACAACCCAAGAAGTGGAAGGCCATCAACTGCAACAGATACACTTCTGGGATTATTGTTAATGACATCTTGAGAGAGAATTGACAAAAAAAATGTGAGGAAATTGCACATGAGGCCAGAATGTCTGTCACTTCAGTGTACAGAATCATTACTGAAAATTTAAATATGAGAAAAGTTTGTGCCAGATGGGTTCCTCATCATCTGAGTGAAGAGCAGAAGGCAAGTCAACGTTACTGAACAGAAGGAGAGCAGTTTCTGAAAAGGATTGTTGCACTAGATGAAACCTGGATACGAGATTTTGAGCCAGAACTGAAGTCTCAATCAACTCAATGAGGTGACCCGAATGATGAGACAGCTCAACAATGAAGGTGTCCTATCCGGAATACGGGATTTGCCAAAATGTTGGGAAACTGCCATAAGGAACAACGGAGATTATATTGAAGGCCTGTTAATTTGATGTTGAATGTGTAGAAATGACCCTCGTATAATAACACAGTTTTAAGCATTAGATAAATAATGCATTTACTGATTACAAACCTGCTCGTCTGGCAAAGGTTGTCTTCCTGAAGGACAAACAAAACTGAAGTCATTGAGTGATGAACAAGCCTCCTAGAGCTAAAGAAGCAATGGAGAGAGACCTTGCTAACCTGTATCTATCTTCATCTTTGTCATTTTTCTTCATTCCTCAAGTCCTCTATTGCTGGGTTGAGTCTTGGAAAAATGCATCCCATATTTCCCTTTCCTTGACTTCATTCCAATATATTCTTGTTTCAGTATCCTTGATAACTTTCTCCTCCCATCTATAGCTCTCTCTTCCATTATATTCTATATTCTTCTGCCTTCCAGTATACATTATTATATCTTATTCTGCTATTTTCTTTTTTCACCCAATACTTTATCCAGTTTCAAGATTTCCCATATTTCTTTTTTCTGAGTTTTGTTTTTCCTAATATACGTCTTAAACATTTTATCTCTACTCCTTCTTCCTCTAGTTTTGTGTCCCCATTCTGTAAGTCATCCCATGTATTCTCCTCTTCTATTCCCTGTATTCTACTTTAATCTTACTTTTTTGTAAGACCATTTTTCATCTCCATAATTTTTTTTTTTTTTCCATGGCCTTACAGGCCTAGAAAGTCCTTGGCCTACCAATCAGCTGCTGGTCTCACATCCATGTGTGTTAATCAGAGATGTGGACTATCATTTGCCAGTATAAGAGTGGCATGTGGTCAGCATGTCAGATCCTCCAGCCATTACATCTGATTTTCTCAACCTGGAGCCACTACTTATTATAGCCACCCAAATTTCTCATGGGCACCTGTCCCATACTGGATTCCATCAGAAAATGTCTTCCCTGATGAACCATTACAAGTCCCTTAGCTTCATGCCTTAAACTGCTCGGTCATAGCACAAGACATAAAATAAAGCTTATACAGTAAAACTTGTTTAATCCGGATCATGAATAATGTGGAAATCTGTCCAATGTGAACACATTTATTGGTCCAAGTGAAATAATAGTAATTTTACATGTATTAAATTAATATTAAGAAGCTAAAGCTGTTACTATGATTGAAATAAGTATATTAAAGTACTCTACTAAATTATTGTAATCAAATGGTAAAGAGAAAAATTTTTTATGCCTGAACCGGGAATCGAACCCCGAACCTTCAGCTTTCCGTGCTGATGCTCTAACCATTGAGCTAATCCAGGCTTCCTTCCCATCCAAGCATAAATCCTTCCTTTACCTTACTGTCTTGGTCCCACATTCAATTGCAATGAATCATCATTCATGGATATACCCTTCATGTCTTCTTCATGAAGAAGCCATTCATTGTATATTTGTGAATGATGATTCATTGCAATTGAATGTGGGACCAAGACAGTAAGGTAAAGGAAGGATTTATGCTTGGATGGGAAGGAAGCCTGGATTAGCTCAATGGTTAGAGCATCAGCACGGAAAGCTGAAGGTTCGGGGTTCGATTCCCGGTTCAGGCATAAATTTTTCTCTTTACCATTTGATTACAATTTTACATGTATTTATTTTGCATAAAACAGAATCTGTCCAACATGGAAATGGAAGGATATTTCTACATAATTCATGAAAAAAAATTTATAAAGCAGAAAGGTATATATATTTATTAACCATCAGCAGTTTTTTTTTTTTTTACTGAAGGCAGGGGCCAATACGGCTTTTACAAATAGTAATTGAAACCAAATGGACAAATAAATATAAAAACAAACCTAATTGTCACTGACACTAAAGTTCATTGTTAAAAGCTGTTGTAGTGTTGCACATGCCGATATGTACTTTGATAAATGCCTCCATTTGGTATATTAGTGTTTCAGCTTGTTCGCATGTCTCTTGTGCTTTGTTCACAGTTTATAATGTCGAGTAAAAGGAAAGAAAAATAATTAGTGTTGCCACTTAAAGTAAAAATAAAAATGCTAGACCATTTATACGCGTGCATCTATATCACGCTGTTTCAATGTTAATGAATCAAGAAATCCGAAGACAAAATAAGGAATTATATCGCAGAATTCACAGCTGAATATCAATCTTAATTGAAAGACCTTTTAAAAGCGGCAAAACAGGAAAAAAATGACTAAGTTCTTTAAGTCCTTGCCTAAACCTGACAGTAATAATTAATAGAAATTGTTCAAAATCTCTCATTAATTTTTTTTTATTTTGATAATTTTATTTTATTGTGTAACCTTGGAACGTATCCCCTATGTACACTTGCATATTCGCAGTTTGTGTATCCGCTGTGAATAAGGAGCTTCTACCTCATTGCACACTTGTTCCTGTCTTGCTGCAAATAACAATTGCTCTGTAAAATCTTAATTTAGTTAAGTTCTTTCACAGGTAGTGTTCTGAATTTACGGAATAAAGTTGGTTGAAACATATGCATCATTCTCATTAAGCGAAAAAGTGAAAGTGATTGAAGATAAATCTCCAAACATTTCCGGACCAATGCTCCAAAGTCAAGCTCTAGCTCTTGTTAAATCCCTAAGGGAATTCAAATTTAATTTATCCCTTAGGGAATAACGATCAAGGAATCTTCAGGTTGGCTGGATAGTTTTAAAAAGACGACATAATGTAGTGTGGAATGAAATTTGTGGGGAATCAAAGAATGTGGACGAAAGTGTAGTTAGTGAGCGAAAACTGAAACTGCATACTTGCATTTTAGGATACACGCCCAAGAGACATTTTTAACGCTGATGAAATTGTACTGTTTTTTTGCACGTTACCGTCGAAGTCACTCATACATACTATACTTCACTTTTCAACGGCAGCAGAACTACAATTAATCCAAGATACATAAAAAAGACATATACAGTACTCTATAATCTAAGTTTATTATTAATAAGTTTTAGTTTTTTTATAACGTGGAATTTTGTGTCCCGCGCCGTAGCCGAGCGGTTAAGGTAGGAAGCCTTGGCGCAGAGCTACGGGACTTGCGCTGGTTCGAGTCTCCATGGGGGAAGAAATTTTCTCATGGTATTTCGGCCAGTATGGGACCGGTGCCCACCCAGCATCGTGAGGCAATTGGGTAGCTACAATAAGTAGCGGCTCCAGGTTGAGGAACCAGCTATAACGGCTGGGGGACTCGACATGCTAACCACATGTCACCCCTACACTGGCTGTTGATCATCTACCTCTGTGATTGACACATGTGGATGTGAAGGGCCAGCAGCCGGCTGGTAAAAGGGCAACCGCTGAAAAGTGGAAAGACCCTCAATCGGAGAATCGGAATTTTGTCCAATGTGGAAAAAAAAAAAAAAAAAAAATTGGCCCCATGTGATTGTGCTTTGAGCTGCATATAAATATTTAGACTTATATATCCTTTATTGTTATTCCTTAAATTATATCGAGTCTCATGTTCTTGTAGTCTGAGCTGAGGGTTCCCAGGTTAGATTTGTTTTAAAAAGAACAAAGATAATGCACATGGATGAAAAAAAATCTGTGTTCCAATGCCACCCACTGCTTTAGGTGGATAGAAAATGTGTAGGACTAAATTAGAAATTTTAAAGTAATTGAAAACTGTTGTTAAGTTTAGCTGTAATACAAAAAGTTGCATTTTGATGGATATGTTAGCTCTTTTATAATGAAATAATTATTTTCTGGTGTTTATAGGTTTGATTATGAAAAGTTTGTAGCTGCTCTGAATGATGTACTGCATGGACTGGAAGAACGACTTCAACAGTGGTCAGAATATGAAGGATCATTTGATCGCCTTCTCATCTGGCTTTCAGAAGCAGAAACAGCTCTTAAGAATTACGCTCCAAAATCTACTCTAGATGAAAAACAGGAGCAGTAGCAGGTGTGTTTTATAATCTTATAAGCAACTTTCATTATATGCTAATATATGATTCTAGTCATAATTTCATTAATACATATAAAAACTAGAAATTAATAGTACGACGGCGGATCGGAAAGTAACGCACAATAATTTTTTTCTGCCTTGGTATTGCAGCTAGAATGTTGAAATTTCACAGAGATATAGTTTGAAGTTTTCACTACAGATGGTATTTTTTTCTCAGGTGCACCCCTTGCGAGAGAAGCTTGAACTATGCAACAAAGATGGCGCGCATGCTACAGTCGTCCACCTGTGAGGAACAAAGAAGTGTTGTTCGATTTTTGTGGGCCAAAGGGCATAAACCCAGTGAAATTCACAGGGGCATGCGTGGCGTGTATGGGGATGATTGTATGGACCGTTAGTGCTCGCTGGGTGCCTAAGAACCTGACAGACGACCACAAGGGCCAGCGAATGATGGCAAGCTTGGACCACTTAACGCGGTACACCGCACAAGGACATGACTTTCTGGAAGGAATCGTCACAGGTGATGAGTCGTTGGCGTACCACTACATGCCCGAAACAAAGCAGGCATCAGCAGTGCGCAGTTGGCTACACTCCAACCAAACGGACTTCTACGAACAGGGCATATTGAAACTGGTAACACGATGGGAAAAATGTGTTGAGAAAGTTGGTGACTATGTCGAAAAGTAGGTAAAAGATGTAAGTTCATTTGTGATTTTTTTCCTTTTTTTTACTATTAAACTTTTTTAAAAAAAATTATTGTGCATTACTTTCCGATCCGATCCGTCCCTCACAGGTGGACGACTGTAGCATGCACGCCATCTTTGTTGCATAGTTCAAGCTTCTCTCGCAAGAGGTGCACCTGAGAAAAAAATACCATCTGTAGTGAAAACTTCAAACTATATCTCTGTGAAATTTCAACATTCTAGCTACAATACCAAGGTAGAAAAAAATTATTGTGCGTTACTTTCCGATCCGCCCTCGTATTTTTATAATCTTTTTTTATGCTCCCTAATCAAATTGGAAATTCAATCGCAGCCAATACTGGTTGATTTTAATTATGAAAAATAAAGAGCATATCAATGTATAATTATTATCAATTTACATCTCATCTGTTAATTTGTTTTCTCATCTGAAAATGTTTGAGTCACAAACCAATTGCTGTATCGACTGTTGAATATCTTTTATATTAATTAGGATATTTGGTCTGTGTATTCTTCCCTCTTATGGTTGTTTTTGTTGAACATATGTTTCAAGGCTTGTGAGCCCAATCTTCAGCAATTACAGGCTGATTTCTCTCAAGTTGTCGGCCCTGATTCTTGACTCCTGCTCCCTCTGCCTGTGGTCCAATAAACTTGCTAAATTTCAAAATTCATAATTCTTTCTTTGTTCTTCTGTGTGTAGATTTTTTTTCCACATGGTGAATTCATTTTTGTTTTCTGTTTTAATAATTTTGTGTTTACATCTATTTTGTGTTTTTCTGACCAAACATGAGCAGCCACTGCAGATTTTTCTACTTCCCCCTTTTTTTACATTCCTTATGCGTTCTTTGGTTCTAATGGTTAAATTTCTTTTTTGTTTTCCCTATATATGTCTTATCACAGTCTGCACTTTTTATTTCATATATTCCTGATTTTTTACCATCATCAATGTTTACATTTTTGTTGGTTTTTATTAGTTTCTTTAAACTATAATCATTCTTTGGTACTAAACTAATATTAAATTTTTCAAAAATCTTTTGAAATGTATTGTGTGCCCAAGGGTGATATGTGAATTTTCTATATTTCTTATCTTTTGGTTTTATATCTGAAGAGTGCTTTCGTTCCTCAGTTTTTGTTTTCTGTACTTCTCAATTTTTTTGTGTATCATTTTTTCACCGAAACTATTTTCTTTTGCAACCTCAATAATGTGAATAATGTGTTTTTTTCTGCAACTCGTAATTTTTCCTGTTCATGGGTATATTTACCAATCTGTGTACTAGGCTGTTGAAGGCTGCCATTTCGTATGAAATATGGTTGAAACCTGTTGATTTGATATAGTTATCTGTATGTGTTCCTTTTACGTGAATGCTGAATTCTATTTTCTTCTTTTTTTCTAAGAACAAGAAAAATGGGTAAAACATCAAACATTTAAGTGCCCTTAACATGGTTCATGATATTCCAATTTCCTTAGCTGGCTGCATTTTCTAGGACTTAATTCAGTTCTCACAAGAATGTAATTGACTTTTTTTTTAGTTAGAACTCTTTTGGGCCCGATTTCTTGTTACTTAATACTGAACCAGTTTGTTGCTAATGATTCGACAATAAAAATGTGCTAATATAAGCTAAATGGGTAATTGAACTACTCACAGATGGCAGGACACCTACCCACATAGAAGTCTGCTAATATCAGGTTTGATATATTTTTCCTTCCCTGTCTTGTGCTTAATGCACTAATGTTGTGTATCACTTTCTTTGCAGCTCTCTGTATATCCATATAAATAGATACAAAGTAATGAATTTGAAAGTTCCCAGAAAAATTGTGCACATCAGAGAATAAGACTATACAATAGTCTCAACAGTCTGTTTCTGGTTGCTAAAACCTGTTCCAGTTGAGAAAACAAAATATGAGTGAGGTGTCTGTTACTGATTCATTTTTTTAAATAAATTTATCGTATAGTATTTCTTCTGATAAATTTTAAGAACACTAATTATAATGTCAAAATTAATTTAAAACTTAAAATTACTTTAAAATAATTAATGTAAAATAAGGTAAAAAGTGATTTTATACAAAGTTGACTACAAGGTTTCCATGATTTCTACTGTAGATGTCATTTAAATCTAAATATATTTGTAAAAATAACATTTATGAAATGTTTATAGGTTTGCTACAAATCTAAAAAGTCTTAAAATAAGAAATTAGATAAAATACTCCTGTAACTTATTAAGGTAGAATATTTTTATCACTCACCTCATATTGTTCTTCTTATTTGATTATAAACTAGTTTCGGAACATAGTTTCTGTTCCATCCTCAGTATCGTCACGACCGTTGTTCTGTCGTCTTGAAGAGCTGTCCTTCCCGGTGAGAATGACCTGGTTTCGAGGTTTTTCAGTCAGCCAATGGAAGGAGAGAAGGACAGCTCTTCAAGACGACAGAACAACGGTCGTGACGATACTGAGGATGGAACAGAAACTATGTTCCGAAACTAGTTTATAATCAAATAAGATGAACAATATGAGGTGAGTGATAAAAATATTCTACCTTAATGAATATACCTCATAGTGAGAATTCCTAAAATAAGTACTCCTGTAACTCAATGGTAAAGAGAAAAATTTTTGCCTGAACCGGGAATCGAACCCCGAACCTTTAGCTTTCCGTGCTAATGCTCAGACCACCGAGCTAATCCAGGCTTCATTCCCATCCAAGCAAGAATCCTTCCTTTACCTTTACTCTACTGGCCCCACATTCAATTGCAATGAATCATCATTCACAAATACACAATGAATGGCTTCTACCTGAAGAAGACATGAAGGGACTCCACACAGCTATAGCATTATTTTATTAAATTAATATTGAGAAGCTAAAGCTATTACTATGATAGAAATAAGTAAATTAATAAACACAATTAAATTATTGTAAATCAATGGTAAAGAGAAAAATGTTTGCCTGAACCGGGAATCGAACCCCGAACCTTTAGCTTTCCGTGCTAATGCTCAGACCACCGAGCTAATCCAGGCTTCATTCCCATCCAAGCAAGAATCCTTCCTTTACCTTTACTCTACTGGCCCCACATTCAATTGCAATGAATCATCATTCACAAATACACAATGAATGGCTTCTACCTGAAGAAGACATGAAGGGACTCCACACAGCTATAGCATTATTTTATTAAATTAATATTGAGAAGCTAAAGCTATTACTATGATAGAAATAAGTAAATTAATAAACACAATTAAATTATTGTAAACAATGGTAAAGAGAAAAATGTTTGCCTGAACCGGGAATCGAACCCCGAACCTTTAGCTTTCCGTGCTAATGCTCAGACCACCGAGCTAATCCAGGCTTCATTCCCATCCAAGCAAGAATCCTTCCTTTACCTTTACTCTACTGGCCCCACATTCAATTGCAATGAATCATCATTCACAAATACACAATGAATGGCTTCTACCTGAAGAAGACATGAAGGGACTCCACACAGCTATAGCATTATTTTATTAAATTAATATTGAGAAGCTAAAGCTATTACTATGATAGAAATAAGTAAATTAATAAAGGTAAAGGAAGGATTCTTGCTTGGATGGGAATGAAGCCTGGATTAGCTCGGTGGTCTGAGCATTAGCACGGAAAGCTAAAGGTTCGGGGTTCGATTCCCGGTTCAGGCAAAAAAAAAAATTTTTCTCTTTACCATTGATTTACAATAATTTAATTGTGTTTATTAATTTACTTATTTCTATCATAGTAATAGCTTTAGCTTCTCAATATTAATTTAATAAAATAATGCTATAGCTGTGTGGAGTCCCTTCATGTCTTCTTCAGGTAGAAGCCATTCATTGTGTATTTGTGAATGACGATTCATTGCAATTGAATGTGGGGCCAGTAGAGTAAAGGTAAAGGAAGGATTCTTGCTTGGATGGGAATGAAGCCTGGATTAGCTCGGTGGTCTGAGCATTAGCACGGAAAGCTAAAGGTTCGGGGGTTCGATTCCCGGTTCAGGCAAAAATTTTTCTCTTTACCATTGATTACAATAATTTAATTGTGTTTATTAATTTACTTATTTCTATCATAGTAATAGCTTTAGCTTCCCAATATTAAATTAATAAAATAATGCTATAGCTATGTGGAGTCCCTTCATGTCTTCTTCAGGTAGAAGAGCCATTCATTGTGTATTTGTGAATGATGATTCATTGCAATTGAATGTGGGGCCAGTAGAGTAAAGGTAAAGGAAGGATTCTTGCTTGGATGGGAATGAAGCCTGGATTAGCTCGGTGGTCTGAGCATTAGCACGGAGAGCTAAAGGTTCGGGGTTCGATTCCCGGTTCAGGCAAAAATTTTTCTCTTTACCATTGATTTACAATAATTTAACTGTGTTTATTAATTTACTTATTTCTATCATAGTAATAGCTTTAGCTTCCCCAATATTAATTTAATAAAATAATGCTATAGCTGTGTGGAGTCCCTTCATGTCTTCTTCAGGTAGAAGCCATTCATTGTGTATTTGTGAATGATGATTCATTGCAATTGAATGTGGGGCCAGTAGAGAGTAAAGGTAAAGGAAGGATTCTTGCTTGGATGGGAATGAAGCCTGGATTAGCTCGGTGGTCTGAGCATTAGCACGGAAAGCTAAAGGTTCGGGGTTCGATTCCCGGTTCAGGCAAAAAATTTTTCTCTTTACCATTGATTTACAATAATTTAATTGTGTTTATTAATTTACTTATTTCTATCATAGTAATAGCTTTAGCTTCTCAATATTAATTTAATAACTCCTGTAACTGTTTAAAAATACAATTCGTATTTAAAATATATCAAATATATGCAATTAAATAAAGTGTAAATATAATGATGTTTTTATTATTAATTTAACATTTCTCAATGAAAGATAAATTAATTTTGAAGAGAAAAATTTTCGCCTAGACCGGGACTCGAACCCGGGACCCTTGGCTTTCCGGGCCAAGTGCTCTACCAACTGAGCTACCGAGGCGAGTTACGATCTAGACGCAAATTTTTCTCTTATATACGTTGTAATTCCCTATCGCCAAATGCTTTTGAAACCATTGTTTCTATCTTTGCAAATGGCGGCTTCTTAGTTAAGAAGGCATTTATTGGAAATTTAACATTACTTTAAAAGCCAGTAAGGCCTCTAATGATGTTTTTATTATTAATTTAACATTTCTCAATGAAAGATAAATTAATTTTGAAGAGAAAAATTTTCGCCTAGACCGGGACTCGAACCCGGGACCCTTGGCTTTCCGGGCCAAGTGCTCTACCAACTGAGCTACCGAGGCGAGTTACGATCTAGACGCAAATTTTTCTCTTATATACGTTGTAATTCCCTATCGCCAAATGCTTTTGAAACCATTGTTTCTATCTTTGCAAATGGCGGCTTCTTAGTTAAGAAGACATTTATTGGAAATTTAACATTACCGCCATTTGCAAAGATAGAAACAATGGTTTCAAAAGCATTTGGCGATAGGGAATTACAACGTATATAAGAGAAAAATTTGCGTCTAGATCGTAACTCGCCTCGGTAGCTCAGTTGGTAGAGCACTTGGCCCGGAAAGCCAAGGGTCCCGGGTTCGAGTCCCGGTCTAGGCGAAAATTTTTCTCTTCAAAATGTAAATATAATTTTCAATTTAAAGAAAATACAGACTCAAACCTCACAAAAAATCTGCAACAACATAAATTAGTATTATAATCAATAAATAAATCTGGGTGTATAATTTTTCTCTTCAAATAAGATATAATAATTTTACTCAAAATATTGGTCTGGTAAATAAAAAAAAAAGATTTCCTTTTAAAACTTGAAAGAGTAAGATTTTCTTCTCTAATAATCTTAATGTGTTAATTAAGTTATGTAGATAGGAAATAACACTATGAGGTTTTTTAATATTGTGATTTATCCGCTAGGACCTCATTAAAGTAGTTGACTCCAGAAATAGAGCAAGTAAGCAACATGATGGTATTTGTAATTTATCTTTTGGAGCTTCTCATTTATCATTTCTTTTCTTTTTGTACACCAAATGCCTTAATCATAATCTTGTGCTAATCTAAATGACATGCAATCAAATTTGTTACAGTTTATGATGTTATGTATAAATTTATATACTAACATTCAATGATAAATAATTTTCTTGAAGATATGCATTTTTTCCTGAAGCAGGAATGAATCCAAAACCTCCGGTTTTATGCACTATAAGGGTTTACTAGATAAG
>JASPKZ010010589.1:0-17500 GCA_030220185.1 Diploptera punctata
CGCAACCGCCGCGGCCCTCCCAACTGCCGGGGCTTCGCAACCGGTTCGTACCGGCTTCTGCCTAACCGGCGGCCGGGTATAGGCACAGAGCTTTAGCGCCATCCATTTTCAGGGCATTTGCTTCGGCAGGTGAGTTGTTACACACCCTTGCGGATTCCGACTTCCATGGCCCCGTCCTGCTGTCTTAACAACCAACGCCTTCTGGTACACCATGAGCTCCGGTTTAGGCCCTTAACCCGGCGTTTGGTTCATCCACAGCGCCAGTTCCTGCTTACCAAAATGGCCCCATGCACCCGGATCCGTTGCTCTCGCGGCGCTCGGTCAAGAAAGCCGGAGATCTCACCCATTTAAGTTTGAGAATAAGGGTGAGTCGTTTCGGCCCCAAGCCTCTAATCATCGTCTATTTACCGAATGAGACTCCTGCCGTCAAAAAACCCCCCCAGCTATCCTTAGGGAAACTTCGAGGCAACCAGCTACAATGCGAGATTTAGTCTTTCGCCCCTATACCCAGCTCTGACGATCGATTTGGGTGCCCACAAATCGCCGGCGGAACCTCCACCAGGGTTTCCCCCTGACTTTCGTCCTGACCAAGGCATAGTTCACCATCTTCGGGTCCAACGCACGTGGCGCAGAGGGCGCCTGCGGCCAGTGGCCGAGGCGCCCCGGGAGTGCGGCCCGAGCAAGAAGCCCAAGCATCCTCCCACAGCGTGTTGTGCGCCCGCTTTACTGTGCGCCCCCGGGTTTGCACATTGGCTCCCAGCGAATTCTGGGAATTCAGAGACTCTTGACGTCCGAAAGGTGAAAAGAACGTAAGTGAAAATAATTATATAATTAAAGTCTTCAGTTTTTTATTTGGGGTGCGAAACATGGGGAGGAAATGAGAGATTACGAACGAGTATTTCCGACAAAACTGTTAGGAAAAAAATCTTAACAGATGGAAGGTGAAAAGAGAAGTGATGCAGAAGACTTTGCACGACTTTTTACTTCAGAATGTCCTTTTATTAGGAAGCATATGTAATGAAGAGAGAAGAAAGAGTAATAATCCGAGGCAGGTTCAAGGGCATAAACAAGAAGAAGAAGAAGAAGAAGCTTCTTGTAGGAATACGCGCACCTTTTTTTTCATGGTACTTATAAAAATTGTATTAACGTAAAAAATGGTATATAAATTCATCAGATAGTTCAAAATTGGAACCAGCAACAACAGTATGATAGTGTTAGCTTCATATTTTTTTTATATAAATATATTTGTGAATAATATTTTTAAAGCAGGATTTGAATAACATAATAAATATGGAAGTTTAAGTTAATATTTTATACTTTAAAAAAAAAATCTTCTAAAAATACTAAATAACTAAACAAAAAAAAAAAAAAAACCTTTAATAAAATTCCCATTATTGAATAAATGTCTCAGTAACAATTAAGGAATTGTATACATAACAGGCTTCTAAAAGATTTTAAAATTCCTTTTTAGTTAGTCATAATTCAAATTTTGTCTTAGTAAAAAGCTAATTTTCTTTCTAAAATGCTTTTAAAAAAATTTGTGTGTGGTTTTTTTTTAGTCATTGTGTGGAAATATAAGAAAAAGCTTTCTGGAATAAGAAGAAGAAAACACACACACCTTCATACTTTTATGAAAAAGTATTACTAAAAACAAATAGAATGTGTGTGAACCAAACCAACCCCCCCCCCTAAACATCATTCAAATTATACACAATTGACTGTGTCATTCGATATATTATATATATATATAATAAGCTAAGAAAAGAAAATTTCATTTTTTAAATTGACGGGCGAAGAATAAAAAATACCCCCCCCCCTAAAGTAACAGTTAAAAAAAAAGTCTCGTGACTAATATAGATAATATAACTATTACTCCAACCTTTTATATTAAACTTTTAATTTTATATTCCTTCCACTAATTATATATTGTAATCACCTTGAACCTGAAATACTTTACTACTATAAAATTTGTGGAAGTTGTTAACCTAAAAAGATTAGTATCACAATCGGCGGTATCAACCATAACTTAAGTAAGGTTTAACCTTGAAGATATCGATACGGACAGATTCCTCTAAATGGACTAAGATACGCCAAATCTTTAAGGGTTGGAGTCCCAGAACTAGAATATAAATGTTTTAATTCATAATCTCACCAAAATAATTTTGAAATAAATTTAAATTTCAACCCCCCCCCCCACCAACCTTTTTAAAATACCCCCCCAAGCTTCAAAGATTAACTACTAAAAATTAACCGCGAGTGCTGCACATATTTTATCATCTTCAAAAAATAACTAACTCTAACTCAATAAGGGAGCATATGTAAAATTTCAAGCAAGAATAAAAAAAAAAAAAAAAAAAAAAAACTTTCCCTAAAATTTGAGGCCACCCGGAACTTTTATAATATCACAATAGGAACAATACAAAAACAACAATATTTTCTAATCGAATAGTATTTACGCTTACTTAATTTAACCCAACCCCCCCCCCCTTTAAATAAACTTAAAATTAAATTAATTGAATAAATAGTATTACTACGTATTTCAATATAAATATATGTACTTGTGCAAATTTTCCATTTTTTAATTACCTATTCAAAAAAAAATTTGGCAAAGTTTAACCTAGTCATACTAACTTACACTTCGATAAATTAACTACCATTCTGTAATAAATTCCAGCCAGCAATCTATTTATTAAACCCACACACTCTTATTAACAAATTTCCTTCAAATTCTAATGTAGATAATGGGGGCACCTCATTCAAAAGCTTGATGGTCCTCAAATATGACAAACAAACAAAAATGTAGCTGATGGTGGGATTTGAAAGAGGAGGTCAAAAAATGGAATACCTATTTGCGTGACAACTCCTCCTGTTTCATCCATTAGAGATTTATTGTTTTAGATCAAAAGTTCTTGATTATAGAGGCTCCAAGATATGTCTTGTCGTAATATAGTAATGTCTAGAGTACTTCGGGAAGAACTGCAACACGCAAATATATGAGGGAGGAAAGGTCAATTTGGGTGACTAGCAGTAAGAAAGGGAGGGATAAATTATATTGTCAACCTCTACAAACTTAAGTGCCAAAAAATTATATAATTCGTCATGAAATGAGGTTTTTTAACTACCACCTTAACTACTTTAACCCATATATAAAAAAAAACCACCAAAACTTTTTATATTAAATTTTTTTCAGAAAACGCTTGTCAACGGAATCTTTCACCGCGATTTTCACCCAGTGGATTTAACAGATATTTTACATTTTAATCTTATTCCGAAAATATATTGAAACTAAAAATATAAAAAATAATAGTTTTATAAAAAACAAAAGAACACGCTTTATTTGAAAAACTAAAAAATTAGAATAATTTTCATTTTCCAGACGCTTTTACATTTCTTCTTAAGAGAGCTTACTTTTTACCAGTCTGTTTTTATTATCATATTTAAATTGATTGAATTTTTTTGTTGACACACGTTATTTCATCCTAAGCGTGTGTATCGGCAATAAAATTATTTTTCATTTTAAAATATTTCAATTAAGTGTTTTCTTTTAGTTTTTAAAATCTATAATTTATTGTTTATTGAAAAAAAAGAACCGAAAGTAAATAATACAATGCTGGACTGGAACTTGAACCCGCCCTCTGGATTTATCCCCATATATATATAAAATAATTCTCATTTATACTAGATTTGCAGTGGGGTTTAAAATCCAAGGTCTCGGTTCCAGTCCTCGTCCGAGCATTTAATTTTCGTATGTCCTATTAAGCTTGCAATAGCCAATGTCAAAAAATTGTAAACTATAACATATACTAATAATAATAATAATACAATAATAATAATAATAATAATAGATAATACAATATAACAATACAATAATAATAATATAATATAATAATATAATACTAATCATAACTAATAATATAAGACTAATAATAAATACGATACGTTTTACCAACATCGTTTATTCTTCTCTTCTTCTTCTTCTTCTTCCTATCTTCTTATATTTGTTTCGTCCTCTTCTTCTTCTTCTCTTTTTATTATTCTATTCTTCTTCTTCTTCTGCTTTTACTTCTTCTTCTTCTTATTCTTCTTATATTATTATGAATTATTAGTATTATTATTATTATATTATTATTATTATTGTTTATTATCTTCTCTCGGTCAATTGTTATTTTTGTAGCGGCGTCATGAATAGGTGGGGAGTATTTTCTATTATTTTTATGTATTTTTTTCTTTATTATCTAAAGAAGTAAATTTGTTCATACATATTTTATAAGTGCACCTTAATTATGGGGGCCAATACACAAACAGTAAATATGTATGTATGTTGTTGTGTGTGTTTTTATATGAATCTATAAATAATATATATATCTATATATATATATAAGCTGTATGTAGAATGTATGTATGTCAAATATTTTTTTACCTTGAAATACTAAAGAAGCTATATAGGCTGAATGGCTCCAGCATGCCTTACCAACATTCCCATAACACCCACTGTAAACCCCCCCCCCCACACGCACACACACACAACACAAAACAACACACACACACCCACCACAGCCACACCACACACGAACACTGGCAGGATGAATGATATTGTAAAAGGTTTGCGAGGGATTTGGTACTGCATCAGAAAGAAAGAAAAAACAAAACAAGTAAAAAGTGGCGAGTAGAGTAAACAGGTCTTTTCTGTTGTTCTGCCTAAAATAATTAATAATAATATAAAATAATAAATAATAATAATACTAATAATAATAATAATAATAATAAGAATAATCATAATAACTATTAAATTTATGATGATATGAGAAAAGTTGACTAAGGTTACTTTACTGTATCTTTGTATCGACATAAAAAAAACTTCTTCTACTTTATAAACATAAGATTTTTTTTAATACCTGCGAGCGTTCGCTGCTACGGCAAAATAAGGAAGGATTAAAAAAAAAAAATGTTTTTTTTATGTATAAGTAAATTCATAAAAAGTAATCTATTAATCACGACAGAATGAGATATGTATTATAATTTATTATACTACTACGACAACAGGTACGGGATTGCAGTGAAGACCGGCGCGTTCTCTTCACATCTAGTAATAATGGAGAATATAATACTAACGTATAAGAAAAATAATTGTTTGAATTGGATTCGCCTGGTAGTGTAATGATCGTCACGCTTTGAGGTACAGACTCAGAGATCCGGTTCGAATCCCGTCATACATGCCCTAATAGCTTGGATTGCTCAATGTTAAAACATTTAATTATTACTTATATCTATAAAATTTGTTGATGGGCAAATGTATGTAAAAATGTACGTAATTCTGAAAAAAAAAATGGTTTCTTGGGACTTGAATGCATCGGCAGGCCATTAACCTTTCGTCCGATTTTGACGAGGCCTTTTTTTTCAAATGTTTAAGCAGATTCCCGAGCGTATATGATATGTAGCATAAGTTTTTTTTTTTACAAAAAAAGGGCCCCCCAGCAGGGAGGCCCTTGGAAATGACAAACAACTAATAAGGTGGTTGATAATTTTTTCTGACAAAAAAAGGGCTGTGAACCCTCGGCGGAAGAAAAATAAAGGGCGCCCACCGACCTGCTGGGGCCCCCTCGTCTAACCGACAAACGAACCACGGCTAGGGGCCGAGTCTCACAGATCGCAGCGTGCAACTGCTCTACCGAGTCAACAACCCCCCCGTACCAAAGTCGTCTACAACGATTCAGAGTACCGACGTCGAACCGAACGACCACGGTCGACCGTTAGGGGCAGAGCGACGATTAGCCAGGTGATGTCCTGCCGCCGCTCTGTACGCCCCGTCCGCAAACGAGGGCTCGGGCGGACGAGCGAAGCGAACTCTCCGCCCGTCCTAGTAAGCAAATCACTTTGTTTGGAGCCTTGCGACCCACGGGACTCAGAGGGCGTTATCGTTGCCTCGCCAGACGGGATACGGCCTTAGAGGCGTTCAGGCATAATCCCGCGGATGGTAGCATCGCACCACCCGGCCCCTCGACCGAGTGCGTGAACCAAATGTCCGAACCTGCGGTTTCCTCTCGTACTGAGAGGATTACTGTCGCAACGACCTTCGTCATCAGTAGGGTAAAACAACCTGTCTCACGACGGTCTAAACCCAGCTCACGTTCCCTATTGGTGGGTGAACAATCCAACGCTTGGCGAATTCTGCTTCGCAATGATAGGAAGAGCCGACATCGAAGGATCAAAAAGCGAACGTCGCTATGAACGCTTGGCCGCCACAAGCCAGTTATCCCTGTGGTAACTTTTCTGACACCCTCTTGCTGGAAACTCTCCAAGCCAAAGGATCGATAGGCCGTGCTTTCGCAGTCCCTATGCGTACTGAACATCGGGATCAAGCCAGCTTTTGCCCTTTTGCTCCACGCGAGGTTTCTGTCCTCGCTGAGCTGGCCTTAGGACACCTGCGTTATTCTTTGCAGATGTACCTCCCGTCAAACTCCCCGCCTGGCAGTGTCCTCGAATCGGATCACGCGGGGCACGAGCGCTGCAGGCGGGTCCGGGCCCCGCCGGATCGCTGGGAAGACGAGCCCCCACCCCACTCGCGAAGAACCGGACGGAAGCAACGCGGTCGCCGTGCAGCAACCCCTAAGCGCTTGGCGCGAGAACACCGTGACGCCGGGCCGCGAGCGGCATCCGACGCACGCGCTCCCGCCCAACCGAGTAAGTAAAGAAACAATGAAAGTAGTGGTATTTCACTGTCGACGCGGAGACGAGCCCCACGCCCTCCCACTTATGCTACACCTCTCATGTCTCCTTACGTGCCAGACTAGAGTCAAGCTCAACAGGGTCTTCTTTCTTCCCCGCTGATTGCTCCAAGCCCGTTCCCTTGGCAGTGGTTTCGCTAGATAGTAGATAGGGACAAAAAAAAAAAAAAAAAAAAAAAAAAAAGGGATCTGTGATACTGTGGTGTGGCGTCTAATTTCTTAAACCACAACCGTAGTATGCACAGATCCACATGGATCTCTTTATTGAGCTTCCCCACAATTACAAGTTTACAATTTTTTATTTATTATTACTATAATTATACAGATAAGTTAGAACTTAACCTAAGTTAGCTACATACTAAGACTTAATATCTAACTACAAACTAAGTGAACCGTGTTAAAAATCTTTTTTTCTTTTAGTTACAATATTTAATGGTAGCGTGAATATGTTACAATATACGATAGAGTTGAGTTTGAGTTATTATTATAAAACTGTGACAATTAGTTGCAGGCGTTTCTCCCTTGCAAGTGAGCCGATCTTCTAACTGGAGCTTGATCAACCTGATCTGCCCTCTGTTCGGCTATTCGGTTAGCTGCTGCTGCTGCTGCTGCCGCTGCTCCTCTTCTATATTCTTCGTTCGCCGCATGGGATACTCTGCCTGCTAAAGTGTTCAGATTTTCGAATAAATAGGGATTCCTAAGAACCTCTATTATGGAATAGTGAGAGAGTTTCTCTCTCTCATCGGAGCCTATCTCCCCGCCCAGGTGGCACTCAAAAACTACATGCTCCGGAGTGGATGTTGCCCCGCACAAGAGACACAGATCATCAGGTCTGCGCCCTATGCGGTGCAAGTATACACCATATGGACCATGTCCCGTGAGAAAGTGGACCAAGCCTGGGGATGGGTCGATGTGCTTCTGTCGTAGCCGGTCTCTGACGTTGGGAAATATCTCATAGACACGCCTTCCCCTGTCACTTGAATCCCATTCCCTCTGCCATTCTGTCAGTAATGCTTGTTTAATTTCTAGTTTTGTGTAAGCGTTACACACCCAAGAATTTCGCGGACTTTTGGCTGATTCTCATTTTTAAGCCAATAATATGCCCCCCTAAGTCGAATTTTGAAATCTAAAGGCCATATTCCCATAACTACTAAGAGTGGCAGAGCGGAGACAGTGCCAAAGGAACCTGCAAGTCTTACGAGAATCTTTCTCTGAGTTCGTCGCAGGTGTAAGACAATCCGTCTATCGGTAACACGGTGAGCCCATGCACTAGCTGCATACCCCACTATGGCGGTTAAGATCACATCATGATAGAGACGAATGAGCCGTAGGGGCAAGTGAAAATTACACTGTCCCAGTCTCACCAGCTTCATCATGATGTTTTCACCTTTAGTTCGCACTATTTCCACGTGTTGTCTGAAGCTAAGTTTCTCGTCCATGTGCACACCTAGATACCTAGTACAGAATGTACGCACAAGCGGCTGATTATGAAATCTTATTACAGGGTTCCTCTGGAGGCTTCCTTTAAGTAACATGTACGTTGTCTTCTCCACAGATACTTTAAGCTTCACACGAGTGCACCAATCATCCAGAAGCTCAAGCGCTTCCCGACAACGTGCCTCGAGCTGGGCTCTGTTATCTGATTCGCAAATAAGGAGCAGGTCATCGGCGTACGCAGCTACAGTTCCAATTATGTCATTTCGCGCAGTTAAGATTTCTAATAAAGGTTCAAGAAATACGTCCCAAAATTCAGGACCCAAAATGGAGCCCTGAGGACAGCCTTTATTTGCTGTTTTACGTAAGTCTTCTTCCCAATCCGGGATGCTTACTTTTCTATTACGGCAGTAGTCTAAGAGGCTGAGATATAATTGTCGTGGACAATCCATTCTCTTTAAACAAGAGAATAGGTATGGCCACCACATGTTATCAAATGCACCAGCAAAGTCTATAAAGATGCCCAATACGTATTTGCTGGCGGAATTCCCGATGTATGCCGAAACAAAATTTAGTGCGTCCTCAGTGGACTTTCCTTTACGGAAGCCAAATTGAGTTTCGATCATCCCTCGAGTTATTCTGTGCTCATGCAACCTCTTACACAACAGCCGCTCTTGAACCTTGCCCAAAGTGTTTAGTAGGCATATTGGCCTATACGATTTAAGCTGCGTAGGGTCCTTGTCTTCTCCTTTGGACAAAACTACCATGTTCGCTTCCTTAAAGCAAGTTGGGAACTTTCCCTGTAGCAAGCATTCATTATACAACGTCTTCAGAAAGGGGGATATGTCTCCGACCAGATGCTGAAGGATCTCAGCTGTGATCTTATCAGGTCCAGGGCTCTTCTTCTTTGCAAGTTGCATTACTGCAACCTCGACCTCCTCTGTTGCGAATGGAGTTACCAATCCTCGTAGAATGTTAGTTTCAGTCATGTTGGTCCTTAGGATGCGTTGATCTTCAGTCTCGTCAATCCTGGTGTCCGAGGGAAGTAATCCATTCAGCAGATATTCAGCCGATTCCCTCCAGCTCCCGGTCATTGACCCATCCTCCCTCTCTAAGGTCGACAACATATTGGGTTTTCTGATCTTGTTCATGACAAGTCGGTATGGGGTTCCCCAAGCATCCGTAGCCAGACTTTTCTCCACGAAATTCTTCCAAGAGTCCATTCGAACCTCTTCTAACTTGGCTTTGAACCGAGTCTTGAGGTCGATGTACTCCTGCAAGTATCTCTGGCGATAACACTCTACTCTGGCTTTCTGGTAGACTCGCCTAGCCCGCCTGACTTTTCTTCGCATGACCTGCAAAGCGTCAGTCCAGGGTCTATACGCGTCTTTCCCAGCTCCAGATGATTTTGGTATAGAGTGTTTCATCGTGGCACGTATCGCTGTGGTAATCTCCCTTGCCTTCCTGTCAGTGTCATCTCCATGAACAACGTTGGTTGGTATTATAAGGCCATGTTTTAGCTTATCCCAATTGGTTCTACTATAGACGAATTTCGCCTGGGTAGGATGCAGGCATCTTAGGTTCTCCTCTTTTGAGATGTTAAATATGATGATGTTGTGGTCGCTAGTGGTGAGGTTCTGTCCGACTCTCCAATTACTTAATTTTGTGCTCGCGGCGCGGTTGGTAAGTGTGATGTCAATATTTGACTCGGCGCCCGCCCTGTTTCGAAATGTGGGTGGATTATTAGATTTATTTTCAACATATAAGTTGTATTCGGAGATGAACTCCTCAACAACTTCCCCACGGGCGTCACGGGAACTACTAAACCACCAAGGTGATTTAGAGTTCACGTCAGCTGTTAGTATTATTGGAGTGTCAACAAAAGCCTCACATATCCTTCTAAAGGGTTCCACATTCAGCTCGTCGCTGAACTGGAAGTAAGAGTTCCCAAGAGCCAGCCTCCCGCCAGGGAAAGACACCTCCACGCAATTGGTATGGCTATCAGACAGGTGTGAGATACTAGTGATTCGTAAATTTTTGTTAACGACCACAATTGCGGCCATAAAGCCCTCTCCCTCTTTAATCACACGGGCCGTCGCGGGCATGTGTGGAATGATGCCGCCTCTGCTGTATGGTTCTTGTAGACATAAAATGTCTATGTGTAGTTCCTCAATGAGTTTCCGAATTTCTCTTAGTACCAATACACTCCGTTGCGCATTAATTTGCGCAATCGTAATGTAATTTCCACTCGTACTGGGGGCGAGTGTGCTCATGGCGAACCAGCCATGGGTTTCCTTCCATACGGGCATGTCCTGTCATGCGCTATGGTTAAAATCTCATACAGCAGCTTCAGCATCAACCACTCATCTCGTCTGCTGCTAGTCTGCAGTGTCGTATTAGCGGTCGTTAATTTAGAGTGTTGGAGCTCCAACCTATCCACTGATGACGGATAGTTGGAAGTTTCGCTCCATCCCTTAGACTGTATGTATCTCACAACTGACCTGCATGGCCTCGTACCAGCCGTTATGTTGTCATGAGTCCAATCACCCCGAGTACTGGAACATGATAGGACTTCAGATGTGAATATGGAGATGATGTTCTTGAAGATCTTGAAGTTGTTGACTATATTCAGTTGAATCTTTATTTTCGCCCTGAGAGGTTTCCGGAATCTAAGAGACTTCTCGTATGTTAGGGATGATGAAGTTTGTTCACCTATCAAGCAGCTCCTGTAGCCCAAAATTATAAGTCGCCAGGTGTTAGTGGACTTATAGGAGTGACCTACCTTGAGTAGATCCGTTTGGGCTACGGTGTTCTGCTTGCGTGGTATCTTCCTGAGTTGTCGTTGTCTCTTTAGTAGACTCCTTCTTCCTTCACAGGGCGGACTATGGATCTTCAAGGTAGAATTAGCCATAGTCGATTCTGCTGATAAGTCGTTCCAACATCATCTTGTAAGTGGGGCAGTCTTTTGGATTGGGTGTGCACCTCTTTTTCCTGGATGTGCACGGAATGCACACTCCAGGAGCGTCTTTCTTCTCGCAGTCCCGCCTCTCGTGGTCCTGCTCGCCACAGTGAGAGCAGACAGATTTTTCCAGTCTGCAGTGTTTTGCCACATGTCCAAGGTCCTGACATTTCAGACATCTTGCCACGACCGTGTAGTCTTTCACGTTACACGCCGTGAAGCCAATGTACAATCTCTGTTTGGCGAGAATTTCCCGCCTTAGCTTGCCGCTCACCTCGATCACGTGGTGAACTGTGCTCCTGTTCTTGGGGCCAGTCTTGAAGCGTAGATGGAAGTTGGTTTTAAATTCTTCCAGAGACATTTCGCAGAAGTTTTGTTGGTGGATCACATCCAGGATTTCATCTTCCTGGAGCGAGGTGCTGACGTCGTAGACGATCATCAGAGGGTTCCTCTTACGGGGTCTCTCCACTGTGACCTCGTTCTTCAGGCGTTCGTGAGTTTGTAGGCGGTTGATGTCCTCCTCTGACTCCGTCTCAACGATGAGCAACTTCTCAGTTGTCCTCATACTCCGGATCTTGATGTTATCCCGGGCTGGATTTACTTTCTGCGTGAATATCCTTTGTACGTCTCTGGCTCCCTTTCCATTGGCGCTGATGAAGGCAGTGTGTCGTTTCTCGGCTTGTTTCTTTTGTACAATTTGGCTCCTATTTGGCTGTGCTACTGTGGCATAAGACCTTGGCTGGGCTTTGGTTTCTCTGAGTACACGGACCTCTGTCTTTAGGGTGATGTTTTCTTCTAAAACGGCGTTGAACAATCTGTTCAATTCGCCGAGACGTAGGGCGATGGAATCTTTGTTTTCCACTGAGAGTTTTGACCTCGAGATACTGGCCTGTAATTGGGTCAGTTCTCGGACGAACTCCGTGGATGGGTTGCTGCTCTGGTTCTCTTGGTGTCCTATTTGGGTTCCAGCACCCGAGGTGCTTTGTCGTTCTGTCACAGTTCTATTTACAGGGTTCCTATTTGCTAAGCTACCATTTCTGTTGTTATTACTATTACTATTACTATTGCTATTACTATTAATATTACGGTTCACTTCTCCTCCTCTCTCATCCCCTTCCCCTTCCCCTACAACTGGCAACGAGCCGACGTGGTCATCCATGGCGAGTGTAAAGGTGTTAGTTCTAGAGCCACTCCGACATGGTGCAGTAAGGGGGAATTTCATCATACACAGGTGCCCGATAGTCAAAGGGGCAGGGTCTAAAAGTGCTACGAAAATCCTCTCTCCTAGCGCAGGCTACGCGTGACTACACCAGTGTTTGCCTCTAGCAAACCGGAAGGGGCTATCTCCATAGAATTGAACCATGGAACATTCCCCTCGAGCCGGCGAAGTTACTAACTGGCCACGCGATACTAGCAAGTCCCAGGGAGCAAACTTTATAATTTTGGGCCCAGGTTTCCTCGAACCTTCGATGACCCGGGGCCGTGTATGAGACGATGCCCCCTTACGTCTGGTTACTATGGGCCTAGGATCAGGGTTTCATTCTATGCATGGCAAACACACATCAGAGGACGGGGAACACCGCTGGTGAGGTCCAAGAGTGGCCCAACCACCGGAACCACACGGTAAAGCTTTCGCACCCTCTCCCAGCAGCTTAGCCCACCATAATGGAGGTGAAGTACGCAATTCTTTCCTTACTCCCCTTCTCCATGATCGGCGAAGATTGAAGCGAACAAAATTAGAATGAAAGACGACAGGAAAGATTGGCAGTCTCTTATCCAATCAGGCACGTGGGCACATGAAGGGACTTGTTAGAGAGACTATAGCCAGGTCAGTGCCCACACACTGGGAGCTTCCGTAGTCGCCAGGTCGCTCCAAGCCTGGTGACCTCACAGGTTGTCCGCGGGTCCCATGGACCTAGCCGGGAGGAGTGCAAGCAAACCACCGACCATTCCTCCGTTCGCAACGAGAGGACGCGCTCTGCCGCCGTTGTGAGACCGGCTAGGTGAAAGCCGAGGCTAACACCGTCAGATGAGACACGGCGCACAGGCCGTACTAGAGTCCATCACCGAACAACCAGAAACCAACATCCAGCGCCCAGGACTTCCGCCAGCACGCCCGCGAGCCGGGGCATTGATAGTGACCAGGACGCCCAGGCCTGATCACCCCACAAATTGTCCGCGGGTCGCATAGACCTAGCCGGGAGGAATGCAAGACAAACCACCGACCGTTCCTCCGTTTTTGCAACGAGAGGACGCGCTCTGCCGCCGTTGTGAGACCGGCTAGGTGAAAGCCGAGGCTAACACCGTCAGATGAGACACGGCGCACAGGCCGTACTAGAGTCCATCACCGAACAACCAGAAACCAACATCCACGCGCCCAGGACTTCCGCCAGCACGGCCCGCGAGCCGGGGCATTGATATGTCACCAGGACGCCCAGGGCCTGATCACCACCCCACAAATTGTCCGCGGGTCTCATAGGACCTAGCCGGGAGGAATGCAACGACAAAACCACCGACCGTTCCTCCGTTTGCAACGAGAGGACGCGCTCTGCCGCCGTTGTGAGAGTCGGCTAGGTGGAAGCCGAGGCTAACACCGTCAACAGACAAAACACGCGCACACTGGCCGTACTAGACTCCCTCACCGAACAACCAGACCAACGTCCACCGCCCAGGACTTCTCGCCAGCACGCCCGCGAGCCCGGGCCGTTAGATAGTAACCAAGTAGACGCCCATACCTGATCACCCCACAAAATTGACCGCGGGTCTCATAGACCTATGCCGGGAGGAATGCAAGACAAACCACCCGACCGTTCCTCCGTTTGCAACACGAAGGACGCGCTCTGCCGCCGTTGTGAGACCGGCTAGGTGAAAGCCCAGGCTAACACCGTCAGATAAGAAGCGGCACACGGTCCGTACTAGAGTCCATCACCGAACCACCAGAAAACATCTGGCCGTCCAGGATTTCCGCCAGCACGCCCGCGAGCCGGGGGGCTTGAAATAGTCACCAGGTCGCCCCAGACCTGATGACCTCACAAGTTGTCCGCGGGCCTATACAGACCTAGCCGGGAGGAGTGCAAGCACTCCACCGACCGTTCCTCCATCCGCAACCCGAGGACGCGCCCTGCCGCGGCTGTGAGATCAGCTAGGTGAAAGCCGAAGCTAACACCCTCAGGGATAGATAGGGACAGAGGGAATCTCGTTAAGCCATTCATGCGCGTCACTAATTAGATGACGAGGCATTTGGCTACCTTAAGAGAGTCATAGTTACTCCCGCCGTTACAACCCGCGCTTGCTTGATTGATTTCTTCACTTTGACATTCAGAGCACACGGCAGAAATCACACTTGCGTCAACAACCGCTACTAGGGCCCTCGCAATGCTTTTGTTTTAAATAGACAGTCGGATTCCCCGAGTCCGTGCCATGTTCTGAGTCGAACAGTTGAGTGGCGGCCGAAGAGTGCACCGCGAACGAGCGCGGTCCCTCGAACAGCGTGGAAGATCCGCGGGAGGCCCAAGGCACGGGAACCGAGCTCGGACCCGAACCGAGGACAGTGGAGCTGGCCCCACGACCCCGGACATCGCCTCGCCCAGGCCCGGCCAGTTGGCAGCAGACCCGCTTCCCCGACCACGCCCGACACGCCCCGGTCCTCAGAGCCAATCCTTATCCCGAAATTACGGATCAATTTGCCGACTTCCCTTACCTACATTAATCTATCGACTAGAGGCTCTCAAACCTCGGAGACCTGCTGCGGATATGGGTACGATCCGGCGCGACGACTCCGCGTGGCCTCTCCCGGATTTTCAAGGTCCGAGGGGACGACCCGGACACCGCAGCAACTGCGGTGCTCTTCGCGTTCCAAACCCTATCTCCCTGCTAGAGGATTCCAGGGAACTCGAACGCTTATGCAGAACAGAAGAAAACTCTGCCCGGGTCTCCCGACGGCGTCTCCGGGTCCTTTCGGGTTACCCCGACGAGCTACTCTTAATGAGAGCCCGGATATCGGTTCCGCTGCCGGGTTCCGGAATAGGAACCGGATTCCCTTTCGCCCAGCGAGGAGGGGTAAATCACACAGATAAAAATCCCCCTCGTGGTCACAGGATTTCTCCTGGGGCTTTAGGATCGACTGAGTCGTGTGCAACGGCTGTTCACACGAAACCCTTCTCCACATCAGTCCTCCAGGACCTCGCTCGAGTATTTGCTACTACCACCAAGATCTGCACCGGCGGTGGCTCCAGGCAGGCTCGCGCCCAGACCCTTCCGCGCACACCGCCCGCGCCCTCCTACTCGCCGGGGCTTCGCACCGGTTCGTACCGGCTTGCTGCCTACCGGCGGCCGGGTATAGGCACAGAGCTTTAGCGCCATCCATTTTCAGGGCTAGTTGCTTCGGCAGGTGGAGTTGTTACACAACTCCTTAGCGGATTCCGACTTCCATGGCCACCGTCCTGCTGTCTTAAGCAACCAACGCCTTTCATGGTATCCCATGAGCTCCGGTTTAGGCGCCTTAACCCGGCGTTTGGTTCATCCCACAGCGCCAGTTCTGCTTACCAAAAATGGCCCACTTGGCACCCTGATCCTTTGCTC
Source organism: Diploptera punctata (assembly GCA_030220185.1). Taxonomy (NCBI): domain Eukaryota; kingdom Metazoa; phylum Arthropoda; class Insecta; order Blattodea; family Blaberidae; genus Diploptera; species Diploptera punctata. Next base: position 15,700 of record JASPKZ010010589.1, read on the forward strand.
TCGCGGCTTCGGTCAAGAAAGCCGGAGATCTCACCCATTTAAAGTTTGAGAATAGGTTGAGGTCGTTTCGGCCCCAAGGCCTCTAATCATTCGCTTTACCGAATGAGACTCCTGCCTGTCAAAACGGATGCCAGCTATCCTGAGGGAAACTTCGGAGGGAACCAGCTACTAGATGGTTCGATTAGTCTTTCGCCCCTATACCCAGCTCTGACGATCGATTTGCACGTCAGAATCGCTGCGGACCTCCACCAGGGTTTCCCCTGACTTCGTCCTGACCAGGCATAGTTCACCATCTTTCGGGTCCCAACGCGTGCGCTCAGAGTGCGCCTGCGGGCCGTGGCCGAGGCGCCCCGGGAGTGCGGCCCGAGCAAGAAGCCCAAGGCATCCTCCCACAGGCGTGTTGTGCGCCCCGCTTTCACTGCGCCCCCGGGTTTAGCATATTGCTCCCAGCGAATTCTGGGAATTCAGAGACTCTTGACGTCCGAAATGGTTTAAAAGAACGTTAAAGTGAAATAATTATATAATTACAGTCTTCAGTTTTTATTTGGGTGCGAACATGGGGAGGAAATGAGAGATTACGAACGAGTATTTCGGAACAAACTTGTTAGGAAAAAAATCTTGAACAGATGGAGAGGTGAAAAGAGAAGTGAATGCAGAAGACTTTGCACGACTTGTTACTTTAGAATGTCTTTTATAGGAAGCATGATGTAATGAAGAGAAGAAGAAAGAGTTAAAATAATCCGATGGCAGGTCAAGTGGCATAGAACAAGAAGAAGAAGAAGAAGAAGCTTCTTTGTAGGAAATACGCGCACTTTTTTTATGGTACTTATAAAAATTGTAATTATTACGTAAAAAAATTGTATATAAATTTCATCAGATGAAGTTCAAAAATTTGAACCAGCAACACAGTATGATAGTGTTAAGCTTCATATTTTTTTATATATAAATATATTTGTGAATAATATGTTTAAAGCAGGATTTGAATAACATAATAAATATGGAAGTTTAAGTTAATAATTTTATACTTTAAAAATTCTTCTAATATTAAAATAACTTAAATAAAGAAAAAAAAAAACCGTTTAAATAAAATTCATTATTTGAATAAAATGTCTCAGTAACAATTAAGGAAATTGTATACAATAACAGTGCTTCTAAAGAATGATTTTAAAATTCTTTTTTTAGTTGTCATAATTATAAATTTTGTCTTAGTAAAAAGCTAATTTTCTTTCTAAATAATGCTTTTAAAAATTTGTGTGGTTTTTTTTAGTCATTGTTGTGTGAAATATAAGAAAAAGCTTTCTGGAATAAGAAGAAGAAAACACACACACCTTCATACTTTTAAATGAAAAAAGTATATACTAAAAACCAAATAGAATGTGTGTGAACCCCCCCCCCCTAAACATCATTCAAAATTATACCAGAATTTACTGTAGTCATTCAGCAATATATTATATATATATATAATAAGCTGAAGAAAAGAAAATTTCATTTTTTAATTGACGGCGAAGAATAAAAAATACCCCCCCCCCCCTTAAAGTAACAGTTAAAAAAAAAGTCTCGTAGACTAATATATATAATTATTACTATTACATCCACCTTTATATATTAAACATTTTTAATTTTATATTCCGTTCAACTAATATTATATATTGTAATCCACCTTGACCTGAAATACTTTTACTATCTATAAAATTTGTAGGAAGTTGTTAACTCTAAAAAGATTATTATCACATACGGCGGTATACAAACCATAAACTTAAGTAAGGTTTAACGTGGATTATATCGATTACGGGACAGATTC
>JASPKZ010010589.1:25000-27500 GCA_030220185.1 Diploptera punctata
TTTCCCCTGACTTCGTCCTGACCAGGCATAGTTCACCATCTTTCGGGTCCCAACGCGTGCGCTCAGAGTGCGCCTGCGGCCGTGGCCGAGGCGCCCCGGGAGTGCGGCCCGAGCAAGAAGCCCAAGGCATCCTCCCACAGGCGTGTTGTGCGCCCCGCTTTCACTGCGCCCCCGGGTTTAGCATATTGCTCCCAGCGAATTCTGGGAATTCAGAGACTCTTGACGTCCGAAATGGTTTAAAAGAACGTTAAAGTGAAATAATTATATAATTACAGTCTTCAGTTTTTATTTGGGTGCGAACATGGGGAGGAAATGAGAGATTACGAACGAGTATTTCGGAACAAACTTGTTAGGAAAAAAATCTTGAACAGATGGAGAGGTGAAAAGAGAAGTGAATGCAGAAGACTTTGCACGACTTGTTACTTTAGAATGTCTTTTATAGGAAGCATGATGTAATGAAGAGAAGAAGAAAGAGTTAAAATAATCCGATGGCAGGTCAAGTGGCATAGAACAAGAAGAAGAAGAAGAAGAAGCTTCTTTGTAGGAAATACGCGCACTTTTTTTATGGTACTTATAAAAATTGTAATTATTACGTAAAAAAATTGTATATAAATTTCATCAGATGAAGTTCAAAAATTTGAACCAGCAACACAGTATGATAGTGTTAAGCTTCATATTTTTTTATATATAAATATATTTGTGAATAATATGTTTAAAGCAGGATTTGAATAACATAATAAATATGGAAGTTTAAGTTAATAATTTTATACTTTAAAAATTCTTCTAATATTAAAATAACTTAAATAAAGAAAAAAAAAAACCGTTTAAATAAAATTCATTATTTGAATAAAATGTCTCAGTAACAATTAAGGAAATTGTATACAATAACAGTGCTTCTAAAGAATGATTTTAAAATTCTTTTTTTAGTTGTCATAATTATAAATTTTGTCTTAGTAAAAAGCTAATTTTCTTTCTAAATAATGCTTTTAAAAATTTGTGTGGTTTTTTTTAGTCATTGTTGTGTGAAATATAAGAAAAAGCTTTCTGGAATAAGAAGAAGAAAACACACACACCTTCATACTTTTAAATGAAAAAAGTATATACTAAAAACCAAATAGAATGTGTGTGAACCCCCCCCCCCCTAAACATCATTCAAAATTATACCAGAATTTACTGTAGTCATTCAGCAATATATTATATATATATATAATAAGCTGAAGAAAAGAAAATTTCATTTTTTAATTGACGGCGAAGAATAAAAAATACCCCCCCCCCCTTAAAGTAACAGTTAAAAAAAAAGTCTCGTAGACTAATATATATAATTATTACTATTACATCCACCTTTATATATTAAACATTTTTAATTTTATATTCCGTTCAACTAATATTATATATTGTAATCCACCTTGACCTGAAATACTTTTACTATCTATAAAATTTGTAGGAAGTTGTTAACTCTAAAAAGATTATTATCACATACGGCGGTATACAAACCATAAACTTAAGTAAGGTTTAACGTGGATTATATCGATTACGGGACAGATTCCTCTAAATGGACTAAGATACCGCCAAATTCTTTAAGTTTGAAGTCCATAACTATAAGTATAAATTTTTTAATTCATAAATCTCACCAAAAATAATTTGAAATAAATTTAAATTTCACACCCCCCCCCCCACAACCTTTTTAAATCCCCCCAGCTCAAAGATTAACTAACTAAAAAATATAACCGCGAGTGCTGGCACATATTTTATCAATACTTCAAAAAATAACTAACTCTAACTTACAATAATGGAGCATATATAAAAATTTCAAGCAAGAAAAAAAAAAAAAAAAAAAAAAACTTTCCCTACAAATTTGAGGCCAACCCGGAACCTTTTATAAATATCATATAGGAACAATAACAAAAACAACAATATTTTCTAATAGAATATGTATTTACTTTAATTTAATTTAACCCCCCCCCCCCTTTAAATAAAAACTTAAAATTATATTATTGAATAATATATTATTACTACGTATTTAATATAAATATATGTACTTGTGCAAAATTTTCCATTTTTTTAATACCTATTCAAAAAAAATATTGGCCAAAGTTACCTAGTCATAATAACTTACATTCGATATAGATTAAACTACCATTCTGTAATAAATTCAGCCAAGATCCTATTTATATAAACCACACACTCTTTATTACAATTTCTTCAAATTCTAATGTAATGTAAATGGGGGCCTCATTCAAAAGCTTGATGGGCTCAATATGAAGACAATAAAAAAATAGCTAGGGGGGGATTTGAAGAGGAGGTCAAAAAATGGAAATCCTTTTGTGACAAACTCTCGTCATCATTGAATTTATTGTTTAATATAAATTCTTGATTATAGAGAGCTCCAAGAGATGTCTTGTCGTATATAGTATTAGAGTACTTAAGAACTGCAAACTCTAATATTAGGAGGGCAATTTGGGTGACTAGAAGTAGAGAAAGGGAGGGATAAAGTTATTGT
>JASPKZ010010589.1:32500-35902 GCA_030220185.1 Diploptera punctata
AACCAACGCCTTTCATGGTATCCCATGAGCTCCGGTTTAGGCGCCTTAACCCGGCGTTTGGTTCATCCCACAGCGCCAGTTCTGCTTACCAAAAATGGCCCACTTGGCACCCTGATCCTTTGCTCTCGCGGCTTCGGTCAAGAAAGCCGGAGATCTCACCCATTTAAAGTTTGAGAATAGGTTGAGGTCGTTTCGGCCCCAAGGCCTCTAATCATTCGCTTTACCGAATGAGACTCCTGCCTGTCAAAACGGATGCCAGCTATCCTGAGGGAAACTTCGGAGGGAACCAGCTACTAGATGGTTCGATTAGTCTTTCGCCCCTATACCCAGCTCTGACGATCGATTTGCACGTCAGAATCGCTGCGGACCTCCACCAGGGTTTCCCCTGACTTCGTCCTGACCAGGCATAGTTCACCATCTTTCGGGTCCCAACGCGTGCGCTCAGAGTGCGCCTGCGGCCGTGGCCGAGGCGCCCGGGAGTGCGGCCCGAGCAAGAAGCCCAAGGCATCCTCCCACAGGCGTGTTGTGCGCCCCGCTTTCACTGCGCCCCCGGGTTTAGCATATTGCTCCCAGCGAATTCTGGGAATTCAGAGACTCTTGACGTCCGAAATGGTTTAAAAGAACGTTAAAGTGAAATAATTATATAATTACAGTCTTCAGTTTTTATTTGGGTGCGAACATGGGGAGGAAAATGAGAGATTACGAACGAGTATTTCGGAAACAAACTTGTTAGGAAAAAAAATCTTGAACAGATGGAGAGGTGAAAAGAGAAGTGAATGCAAGAAGACTTTGCACGACTTGTTACTTTAGAATGTCTTTTATAGGAAGCATTGATGTAATGAAGAGAAGAGAAGGAAAAGAGTTAAAATAATCCGATGGCAGGTCAAGTGGCCATTAGAACAAGATAGAACAAGAAGAAGAAGAAGAAGAAGCTTCTTTGTAGGAAATACGCGCACTTTTTTATGGTACTTATTAAAAAATTGTAATTATTACGTAAAAAAATTGTATATAAATTTCATCAGATGGAAGTTCAAAAATTTGAACCAAGCAACACAGTATGATAGTGTTAAGCTTCATATTTTTTTATATATAAATATATTTGTGAATACTATGTTTTTTAAAGCCGGATTTGAATAACATAATAAATATGGAAGTTTAAGTTAATAATTTTATACTTTAAAAATTCTTTCTAATATTATTTAAATAACTTCTTAAATAAAAAGAAAAAAAAAAAAAAAAAACCGTTTTTGTTTTTTTTTTTTTTTTTTTTTTTTTAAATTAAAATTCATATTTGAATAAAATGTCTCCAGTAGCAGTTAACAATTAAGGAAATTGTATACAATAACAGTTTTGCTTCTAAAGAATTGATTTTTAAAAGTTCTTTTTTAGTTGTCATAATTATAAATTTTTGTTCTTAGTATTGAAGCTAATAATTTTCTTTCAAATAATGCTTTTTAAAAAATTTGTGTGGTTTTTTAGTCATTGTTGTGTTGTGAAAATTATAAGGAAAAAGAAAAAGTCTTTTGGAATAAGAAGAAGAAAAGAAACACACACACCTTCATACTTTTAAATGAAAAAAAAGTATATACTAAAAACCAAATAGAATGTGTGTGAACCCCCCCCCCCCCTAAACCATCATCATTCAAAATTATCCCAGAATTTTGTACTGTTCTGTTGTATCATCAGCAATTTATATTATTATATATATATATAATAAGCTGAAGAAAAAGAAAAATTTCATTTTTTAATTGCCGGCGAATGAATAAAAAATACCCCCCCCCCCCCTTTTTAAAGTAACAGTTTAAAAAAAAAAGTCTCGTAGACTAATAGACTATTATATATAATATTACTATTCATCCACCTTATATATTAAACATTTTTAATTTTATATTCCGTTCAACTAATTCTTATATATTGTAATCCACCTTGACCTGAAAACTACTTTACTATCTATAAAATTGTAGGAAGTTGTTAACTCTAAAAAGATTATTATCACCTAGCGGCGGTATACAAACCATTAAACTTAGGTAAGGTTTAACGTGGATTATATCGATTACGGGACAGATTCCTCTAAATGGACTAAGATACCGCCAAATTCTTATAGTTTGAAAGTCCATAACTATAAGTATAATTTTTTTATTCATAAATCTCACCCAAAAATAATTGAAATAAATTTTTTTTTACCCCCCCCCCCCCCACAACCTTTTCAAATCCCCCCAGCTCAAAGATTAACTAACTAAAAATATTACTTTATTCCATTATACGCGACTGCTGGCACATATTTTATCAATACTTCAAAAAATAACTAACTCTAACTTACAATAATGGAGCATATATATAAAAATTTCAAGCAAGAATAAAACAAAAAAAAAAAAAAAAACTTTCCCTACAAATTTGCGGCCAACCCGGAACCTTTTATTAATATCATATCGGAACAATAACAAAAACAACAATATTTCTAATAGAATATGTACTTTACTTTAATTTAATTTAACCCCCCCCCCCTTTAAATAAAAACTTTAAATTATATTATTGTATAATCTATTATTACTACGTATTTAATATAAATATATGTACTTGTGCAAAATTTTCCATTTTTTTAATACCTATTCAAAAAAAATATTGGCCCAAAGTTACCTAGTCATAATAACTTACATTCGATATGAGATTAAACTACCATTCTGTTAGTAAATTCAGCCAAGATCGTTTTTTATATAAACCACACACTCTTTATTACAATTCTTCAAATTCTAATGTAATGTAAATTGGGGGGCCTCATTCAAAAGCTTGATGGGCTCAATATGAGGACCATAAAAAAATAGCTAGGGGGGGGGATTTGATTTTGAAGAGGAGGTCAAAAAATGGAATCCTTTTGTGACAAACTCTCGTCATCATTGAATTTCTTGTTTATTATATATTTCTGATTATAGAGAGCTCAGAGATGTCTTGTCGTATCTAGTATTAGCGTACTTAGGAACTGCACCTTTGATATTAGGAGGGCAATTTTGGTGACTAGAAGTAGAGAAAGGGAGGGGATAAAGTTATTGACTACAAATATGGAAAAAAATTGATATAATTCGTATGAATGGGTTTTAAGCAACTTAACTACTTACACATATATAAAAAAACCCGCACCTTTTATATAAATTTTTTACACGCTTTGTAACGGAATCTTTCAACGCGATTTTCACCACTGGATTTAAAAGAATATTTTACATTTAATCTTATTCCGTAAAATATTGAACTAAAAAATAATAAATAAATAATTAGTTTTAAAAAACTAAAAGGAACACGTTTATTTGAAAACTAAAAAAGTAGAAATAATTTTCATTTCCAATACGCTTTTACATTTCTTCTAGAGAGCTACTTTTACAATGTCTGTTTATTATCATATTAATTGAT
>JASPKZ010010590.1:0-55464 GCA_030220185.1 Diploptera punctata
TATTCATCTATTAATTATATTATGATATTATTATTTTATTATTATTATTATATTATTATCCACATTATGATAATATATTATATATATTAATTATTATTATCACCTTTATGATGATTATTATTATTATTATTATTATTATTATTATTATTATTATTATTATTATTTATTATTAATTATTATTATTATTATTATATTTTATTATTATTATTATTCTTATTATTATCACATATGATAAGAATATATTATATTACATTATGATAGTATTATTAGATAAAATAATTTACTATTATTTATTACATTATGATAGTATTATATAAATAATAATTAATATTATTATTACATTATGATAGTATTATAATAATAATAATAATTACTATTATTATTACATTATGATATTATTATTATTGTTATTATTATATATTATGATTGTATTATGATATTATTATTATATATATATGATATTATTATGATTATACTTATGATATATTATTTGATTATTTTGAGATTATGATATTATGATTATTATTATTATTATAGTTATGATATATATTATTATTATTATATTATGATATATTTTATTATTATTATTTATTATTATTATTATTATTAATATAATGATAGTTTTCTTATATTATGATATTATAATTATTATGATATTATTATTAGTATTATATTATTTTTTTTTTTATATTAATTATTATTATTATTCTGATATTATTATTCTCATTATTATTATTATTCTTATTATTATCTTCTTATATTTTATTTATTCTAACCAGAACTGCAATATTACACGAACCCAAAGGACGAAGAATTCTAGGAAGACTACTGACTAGATTTTGATGATATTTTTATGGTTATTATTATTACTATTATTAACATTAATTATTATAAACAAAGTACAATAAAGAAATTTTAAGTCAAATATTAAAGCAAAAAAAAACGTATGTTATTAAGACACGCTTGAACATCATCTGGTGCCAAAATAAGGTTAAACTGATCTCTTAAATCTGGAATGTATTTCAATTTAAGTATTTTTCGGTGCTTGTTTTGGATTTTTTTTTGTACCAACTACTGTGAGCATACTGATTTCTAAATGCAAAACGAATCCTTATATGTTTTGCGGGGATTTATTTTTGACAAATTATAAATAATATATTTGTCGAGATAAAACAATTTAGATAATGGCATTCTCAAAATTAAATCAAGCGTAGCATACTTTCGCATACCTCTTATTCACACTGTGCCCCGAATTGTTACAATCAATAGAGGAACTTCGGGTAATTTGGACCCCTGTTATGCATTTGCTTTTTTCTTATTTTAACTAATGGATTTGAATTTTGTTTAATTACAGTGATTATCATTAGTGTTGTAACTATGAAATAGCATTGTTATTCTATTCAAATATGGAAACATCTTCATAACCTATGAACTTGTAAACATTACAAGAAAGGTCCACTTTAACCTCCATTTTCAGATAAAGTGCACCAGAGTGCCCACCTTAGCTTTTAGTCTATGTTTAACTTTATTTACTCTATTAATTTATACAGATAGGCACAGATTAATCTGAAAATATTTATGACTGATCATAATTAAAAAGCGTTGATATTTATTTAATGTTTTGAAAAATTATTGTTGATTATAACATTCACACGTCATTCAACTGCAGAAAGCGACAGTCTTTGGGTTTAGTAAAATTACAAGGATATTAAATAAAATTAATTACGTGAATGGTGTTAGAGATAGCATTATCATTGTTAAAACAAAGGTATTCGTGCAATGAGGATTCAGGTCCTCGTGGAGGGTCCACATTAACCGAATCCCTTTGTTATGTATAATTATTTTATACAGCCACCAAGTCACATAATTCAAACCAAATTCTTCAGTATATTAAAACACCATCTACATAATGTAATATATTTAGGAGTTTTTTCAATATTTGTAATATTCAATAACAAAAATTATGAATTGATTCTTAGCTTGGAAAACTGTTAAAGTGGTAATTTTCATAAATATCACAAATAAACCCTTCTTCACACAAAAGAATAAAAGAAACTGGTCTTGAATCTGTCAAAGTTGATGAGGGAATGAAGTTAAAATATTTGTTGTTCGAGGGCACCAATTAAAGAAGATATTAACAGGATCCACTCAAACAGAAGGATCCACATTACACAAACTTCCCTATATATATATATATATATATATATATATATATATATATATATATTGTTGCCTCATTTCAATGGGAGCACTGTTGGATACCGAAAGTTGGAAGATGACCATTTCAAATACTGTCATATACAATTTATATGATTCAAAATTCGTTACTTCTTTCTTAATAACTAATGTAGTGAACAGAGTTTATCAGATTTTTGCCACTGTATCATTTTTACAAATATATTTATTTTGTCCGGGTTAATTCAAATTACTTTGTAGGGGTCGAAGCCTCTAATATTTGTAAATTTTAATAACACTCAATTTTGCATCAAAAGCTGATATTTTTCGTCAGTAAATTTATTACTTTTTTCTCTTATTGAATTTTATATAATCGTTAAATTCAGTAACAAAATTATAGGAATTAAAATAAATATATATATATATATATATATATATACATATCTAATATATAAAAATTGATGTTTGTTTGTTTGTTCGTTCGTTTGTTCGTATTCTATGCGCGGACATACCATTGATACGATTTTGATGGGATTTTTTGCAAAATGTTCAGGAGATTCCGGGGATGAACATATGATATAAGAGCGTTGTGATATTCAAACCCTTCGCCCCTAAAAATCACCCTTCGTAGTGAAAAACGTGAAACAAAATCCCTATTTTGACGCTTAAATGGCTTACGCTGCCTAAACCATTACATATACAACAAATTAAAATACACAGAATTGAATATCTCAAAAAAGTCCGCGAAAGCATATGTTTATCTCTTACGGATAACTCACAATAACCATTTTTGTCAATCATTGATGCCAAGAAGATTCCCGGGCAAGCATAACAGAGCATGGCTGGTGGTAAAACACATCAATATTTATTTAGGAGTAGCAGCGCACGCCGGATATTTGCTAGTATATATATATATATATATATATATATCATCCGGCTATCATCATTCTTAACATTATCATCAACATCCTTCACCGTGTCGAAAGCAACGGGAAACTACCACACCTATAATTCCCTAGTAAAGCTGCAAAGCATAGCATGAAAATGCTATGATTGCAGTGAAAGACCTGCCCTCGGGCAGAATTACTATGGAATGGAAATATATATATATATATATATATATATATATATATATATATATATATATAATGGAGAATATAATACATATATAAGAAAAATAAGTGTTTGAATTGGATACGCCTGGTGGTGTTATGGATATCACGCTGAGGTACAGACTCAGAGTTCCGGGTTCGAATCCCGTCCAGGCATTTATTTTTCTTATAATACCATATATATATATATATATATATATATATGACATGAAGAGAAAAATAAACGCCTGAACGGGGATTTGAACCCGGGGGCGCTACCATTTACGCTATCCAGGCATGCTAGCATGAACATTTATTTTTCCTTTTATAAAATCTCCATCATGAGATGTAGCGGGAAGTCGGTATCGCTGCTCTATAAGAAGTAAGCATATTAAACAGAATTTTTACTTATAGCAGTGACGCTTTTTTATTTCGATATTATAATTAAATTCTGACATTAAGGAATGCGGCCAAATATGAAAATAAAATATACATAGGTCCACCGCTATGGTCTCTTGGTAGTGTGCTGCCTTGTCGCGCAGCGGGTCCGGGTTCGATTCCCGGTCGGGGCAGGCTCCTGGATGAGGTTTTTTCGGGGTTTTTCCTCACTTGTAAGAAAAAATTCAGGAAGCTTAGGACCCAACGGTTCCCGAAAATCATCCCGCCATCATCCTTATCATTATCATCATCATCATTCACCGGTGTGGAAAGCAGCGGGAATATACCACAGCTATAATCCCTAATAAAACTGCAAAGCATAGCATGAAAATGCTATGATTGCAGTAAAATACCTGCCTTCGGGCAGAATTACTATGGATGGATACATATATAGTGTAACAAAACTCAACGGCAAAATTTCAGGAATTAATTCCTCATATTGAGGGGGAAAAAAGTATAGTACAACATGGGTCCGGAAATTTATAATTACAGAGTTATTCGAGCTTTCATGATTGTTAGTGCAAAACTCCTGTGTTCGCATAAGCGGCGATGGATTCCTTCATAAGTATTTCGATCTGGTAATCAGTGTCTTGCGTATCGTTCTTAATACAAATGACTTGCCTTCAAAGCAATTCCAAACCATATATGTAAAGGTACGTACACATATGCGCGCCGCGAACACGAACGGCGCGCGGCGCGTGTTATGTTCGTCGAAATGATTAATTTCAACGAACCTCCTGCGATCCATAGGAAACCCACAAACATTCAGTAGACATTTTGCAGAGCAGGTGTAACCAACCATGTCTATTCCCTTTCCGTTCTCCCGCTTGTCCTGCATTCTTTCCCAAAAATAGGGACTTTTTTTAAAAATGCCGCGGGACGCGGGACAAATTGTTAAAAATCGGGACTGTCCCGCCAAAATCGGGACGTCTGGTCAGGCTTATTACTTATTACATCTTATAATTTTATTTATACTTTTTCAAATATTATAGCATTAAAGGAATTTAAAAAAATATATGATTTGTATATATATATGTTTAAAATTATTAAGAATCTATCTCACCATAACATGGTCTTAATTTTTAATAAAGATGTACATGATTATTATACTAGAGGTTGTACTTTATTGCACAAAGATACTAGTTTCTCAAAAAAAAAGGTATAAAAGGGATTCGTTATGCATTAATCAACCATTACAATAACTTACCTATTGAATATCAACATTTCACGAATGTTAAACATTTTTCTAATTGTATTAAAAATATTTTTTCTCATTGCTTTCTTAGTTAATTTTGTTAATTTTATTATTATTAATATTATCCTGTTTAAATATTGTATTTATATGTGTATATATATATATATATATATATATATATTGTGCTTCTATAGTAGTTTGTATTATTTAAACTTATGCCTGAATTTGTTTTCTTGTTTTTATTGTTAATTGTTTTATGGCCATTATTTTTTGTATATTGCCCCTTAACATGAGCAATCTTGCTCTTTGGAGTCTTTGAAGAAATAAATAAATAATTAGTAATAAATGTGTTTATATATTGTATTGTTTTGTGATACTTCATACATAATATTATGAAATGAACGTCTTAAATAAATAATGTTTTCTAAATAATTCTAATTTATTCATACAATTACAGTACACACGAAAAAAAAACACATAACATTGAAAAAAAAAACAGGCATCTCCTTTCAATGATTTTTTAAAATGATCCTTATGTTGAGGATCCCACAATAATTGCTTGCTTCTATAAATATCAATAAGTTTTAACATGTTTTCCTCTGACCACTCCATACTCAAATAATAGATGCACACCGAAAACAACGAACCTCTCAGGTACCCGTCCAAATCTAAACAGCGAACCATCAAAGTGTTTGTGGAAAAACCGACAATGAGTGGATCGTGGTGAGAGACGCGCGCCGTTCGCGCGCACCTTAAAACCCCGTTAAAATCTGACGAACATGGTGCGCGCGCGCGGCGCGCAAGTGTGTACGTACCTTAATGCATACAGGCTATTGCTTCATCTGTGTACATCACAACAGCTTAAAACCAACAAAAAACCAGACTAAATTATTACTACTGTAAACCTTACTAACCTATCTCAGCATACAGTAGACCACTGAAATCAAACTGCAGATTACTGATGGGTCGTTAGTGAACGAACTAGTTCATTAGAACGGCACATTAAAAGAACTAACTACTATAGTTCGCACATTAATTTTCAACTGGTAGTTAGTGTGTTGTGAAAGTGTGCTGTCAGCTCTAAGCAGGATTGTTGTATGTCAAGTTAGTTCGCTCGCGAGTAGCCAATGGCAAAACTAGAATAAGAGCTAGTTCAAAAGTAACCAATAAACTGCTTTCTAGTGATCACAGAAGCGCCAAAAATCATATAGGTCTACAGTTTACAATGTTTATAATGCATACCATTTTTTACAATAATATTAGTTTTTACTACAATAGAACTTTAATTTGTTTATCATAAACGCCAGTTGCATAAAATATTAAAAACGCTGAAAAATACAAACTGCTGCACTGGATTATGGTAATGTCACTTCAAAATAACATCTGTTCAACTCTTTTGCCACTTAGGCTATTTCTCACCTTTGTTATTGTGTGCCCTGCCTTCCGAAAATACTCTCACACGGTACAGAAGTGGCAACTATAGAAAGGCGAGATTTTGCTCATTTATAGACTATTCGTTGTCACACAATATATTCGAAAGCTAAAAAATTAAACAAATTATAAATAACTAAATTACCTTAAAACTGATCATAAAACCAATTAAACAGAAGATTATATAATTAAAATTCCAATAAAATTTAATTAATCAAAATCTAAATTTAAATATCTAGCAATAGGGTGTATAAAATATACGTAAAAATAACTAACACTTTAGTAAATCACGCCAGCTTAATTCCTCGCTAAAACTAACACCCTCACCTACTTTCATAAATATATTTATACGATATCTCCATGGACAATATAAAAAAAAACATTGCCAACATTATGGAAAAATAATGTATTATTAATGTCAATATTTTATTCAAATTTACATAAATAAAATTATAATATCAAAGGTTCTAGCATTTCAAACGTAATATTATGTAAACAATATATTTTGAAATACTATTTAAGAGAAAAGGTTGGTTAACATTTATTTGACAAAGAGAAAGAAAAAATTATGTCGCCATTAAAATAAACATCTAGATGGATGATGAACAAATAATCTGTTCCAAATTGGTGCACAAGAAGTTAACAGTAGAAAGAGATACACTTTGCTTTGCTGTTCTGTTAAGGTCATGAAGATATAGGTAGGTTTATGTGCACATATGCCATCTATCGGCGAACTTACAAGGCGAGAATATTCTCGAAGTATGTACGAAATGTCGGTTACAGTATAATGAACAACGTAGTTCATTTTTGAATCGAACTAGTTCATTTTTTAATCGAACTAACTTTTTTGAATCGAACTAGTTCATTTTCGAATCGAACTAACTAGTTCATTTTCGAATCGAACTACCTAGTTCATTTTTTAATCGAACTAACTAGTTAATTTTTTAATCGAACTAACTAGTTCATTTTTTAATCGAACTAACTAGTTCATTTTTTAATCGAACTAACTAGTTCATTTTTTAATCGAACTAACTAACTAGTTCATTTTTGAATCGAACTAAGAACTAGCTCACGACATTGAACTACCTTGCCCATCGCTACTTCAGACAAACATGTAAGATACGTCTGAGTAACCTAGATATGACGGGAAATCATTTGCGGGTGCTAACAAGCATTTAGATGAACAGCAACGTTATTCGCAAAATGTTTCCTTATGTAATAATTGTAACAAGAATGTCGCATTTTGTCCAGATATCAATGTATGCCATGCACTAACCTTCGTAAAGTTCAAATAACACTGTAATTATAGATTTCCCGATCCATGCTGTACTACACTTATTTTATTCTCTCAATATGAGGAATTAATTCCTGAAATTTTGCCGTTTGAATTTTGTTTCAAGCCAAATATATACATAGGTCTACACTCTTCGCCTTAATTAAATACCCTTCTTTTTACGTGCTCCACGACCACACAGGGACATGAACATCCTCCTCAGGCCACCTCCGAGACAATATGAACAAAGACATGCTATACCAATCTCTCGTACATTAATTCTGAATAGGGCGAATATGATAAGTTATGTACGGCTGATTATGATGGCTATATGAAACTTCGAGACTTTTACTGATTTTGACTTACACGTGAAGAAAAAAGCGAAAAATCCTCTCCAAAATAATCTGGCCTGACCGAGGATCCAACCTGGTCCGGTTGCATCCGAGGCAACGACGATGCCTCTAGAACACAGCTCTGGACGGAACTGTATCCACCTGTCTAAAATATAATTTACGAATTACGCGATATATTATTATTTTATATGTTTAGATCTCGAGAGGAATTAAATGATTAATTATTGGTATTCTGATCTATTATTTGATCCGGTAGCAACCTACAATCTTTATAAAATGTCCATAGGTGGCAGGTTCCGAACCCGGGTCTTCCCATATGAATCACAATATCTTGGAGTGCTAATAACTCAAGCGATCGCATTGTCTAAACTTGGTTTCTTGGCACTAAACAGAGAACAAAAAATAAACAGGCCAGGTTGTGGGGATGATGAAAATAACCGCGCCTCGTGGAGTTGCCAACAGTCTCGCAAAGAATGAGTCCTTCCTACGTAACAACTCAAGCTGTTAATGAATATTTTGTCCACCTGCCATTGCAATCTGCAAACACGAAGCGTCGTTTCCCAACTCGCTGGCCGCGACACGCCTTCTTAAGTTGTGAACAAATATCACACCAAATTTCTCCTCATATGAAAGCGTAGTTATTTTTAACGAACTCGAATTGTTTCACAGCTAAAAGGATAATTGGTAATGTAAACAAATGTTGTTTCATTCATAAATTAAATTTCCATCCTGCAGAATAGAGACAAAATTTTGCTCGAATTGGAGTGTAAAGATATGATAAAAGGCTAGACGTTATATAAAATAAAAACTCTTGCTGACAAATCAATGTTACCACAGAGAAACGCAGCCCAATTGTTTTCAAAATAATGATCAACTTCTCGACAATCGAAGCATGAATCAATAATAGTGAGGACAACTACCGTTATAAATGTTCAATTTAAAACAAACACGTTCCAATTTTCAACTAAGCAGCATAATCAAAATTTCTACCTCGAAAAATGTTCATGGAACTCTTTCAATTCTTTAATTTTTTTAAAAAGTAACTTTGAGACACACCTTAACTTTCAAATTTTTAAATGAAGGCAATGCTCCCTTATTGAAAAATAATATATACTACACATCTGTTATTATTTTGTACACATAGTGAGTGGATACTCTATTGGAGAAGTGAGAATCTTGCAATTTGACAGGCGTGCATAGTTAGCTTATTTAGAGCCGATAGCACACCCCAGCCCGTGAGAGGAGGTAGGAAGAAAGATAGCCGGGGCTTCGGCGTGACGGCCTGATCAGCAGACAAATCCTCGGAGAGCTATTTCCACTTCTTCTTCAATCTCCCATCCCCAACCCAAAGTCAGAAAAGAGTTATACATTAATCGATACGTACGCGTCACATTTGTGTGTCGCAACTCTTGGTCTGTCACCTTGAGAGCCTGATTTAGGGGAAGCCTCCTGCAAGGGTAGCATATGCAGTATTCAAATAAAGATTTAGTAAGATACTGGAAATATGTCCATTCGCTTATGTCAAGATTCTCTTCATCTAAAGTCGAACTCATGAGCTACTGGTCACGATTCGTAGCTACTGAGCATGAATGCCTTCGATTCCCGAGCTTAGATACGTGGATTTTTTCCATTATGGTCCGAGTTTGAGTGAAATTCTTAGTTCTGCATTTATGAAAGATAGAAAAAATGTAATGGGAAGGGGAAAAATACGACAAATAGTAAAGACAAATATGAAAAATACTGTAAATAAAAACCAATAAGTCCGGATAGATACTTACACTAAACTACTACTCTGAACTATCATGATTTTACTCATAGCAGTCAATTTTTGAAATTATATTTAATATTATTTACGTTTGTAATGCATGAAGTTCGATCATGATATAAAAAATAATAGGCCAAATTTCTCTAGAGATTCCGTGGAACTCGATACAGTTTATCCACTAGTGAGACTGTCTTGAAACCTCCATATAACTTATTTTTGGGAGTACATTTTAACCATGCGTATGTAGCTTTAGGCAATAGATCATATCCACATCAACGGAGTATATAGTAACTAACTAACTAACTAACTACCTCACTGGCACTATCGAATTCATAGGTTCATTGCAGCGGCGGAAATAAGCTCTCCATACAACCCTATCATGCGCCAATGTGTTCCAATCATCCCCTGTACAATCTATATCCCTCAAATCATAGTTAATTTTCTTCTCCCACCTCATTCTTGGTCTACCAACTGGGAGTTTTCCCTCAGGATTTCCTACAAGAAGCTTCCATGTACGTCTTTCATTCCCCATTCGTGCCACATGTCCTGCCAATCGCAGTCTACGAGACTTAACTGTTCTCATTATATCTGGTTTCCTATAAAGACCATGTAATTCACTGTTATGCAATCTTCTCCATTCACATATCTGTTCATCTCCCATTGGCCAAACAAAATTCCTAAGAACTTCATTCTCAAATACTCGTAATCTCCTTTCCTCCCTTAAAGTAAGATTCCGTGTTTTGCATCCATATAATATAACTGATAGAATAATAATTTTATATATTAACAGTTTAACGTTTTTTGAAAGGAGTTGGGAAGTCAAAATTCTCTGTAATCCATAATAACACGCATTTCCAGAACTGAGCCTATGTTCAATTACCTTGTGCATCTCATTCCTGTTTGTGATTATTGTACCTAGGTATTTAAATTCAGCCACTTCTTCAAAATTTCCCTCATCTGTAATTAGCTGTCCATTTCCATTATATAATATATTTCTATGTGTGACATATGTTTAGTTTTATTGATATTTACTTCCAGTCCCAATTTCTTAGTGTTACTCAGTAGTGTGTGCGTGTTGGCCTTTAGAATCTCCTCGCTATAGCCCAATAGTACTACATCATCAGCATAAACTAACAGCTTATCAATACTATTGAGTTGTAGGCCTTCTTCATCCTCTAAAAATGTGATGGCATGCTCTAGTATAAAATTAAATAGTAGAGGAGGTAGTGCACCTCCTTGCTTCAACCCATTGTGGATTTCAAAAGTGTCCGAAAACTGTCAACACGCACCCTACTCTTTGTGCCATTTAGACACATTCGTATAAGTCTAGCTAACTTTTTAGAAATTTCGAACTCTAACAGGATACTATATAACTTCTCCCTCTTAATTGAATCATATGCCTTTTTACTAAAAACCTGATCTGTTCTAGACATGTTTCTTCTAAATCCACATTAATCATCTCCTAGAATGTCATCAATATAAGGATTAAGTCTGCTTACTAAAATATTTGTTAGAATTTTGTACGAAGTTGAAAGTAATGAGATGCCCCTATAATTGTTGAAATCAGTTTTGTCTCCTTTCTTATAAATTGGTACGATAATCGATTATTTCCATTCATCTGGAAGAGCTTCTTTATCCCAAATCATATTAAGTAACTGGCGTATCTTGTCCATCAATTTTTCTCCCCCTGATTGTATCAGTTCTGCTGGGATCTCATCTGAACCTCATGCTTTATACAGCTTCAATTTTTTATCGCCATTCAACCACTAATGCACTTGGTTCTGTGATTAGCACATCTGCTGTCTGTAAATTATCCTCTTCAATATCTTGTTCTGTATGTACATTTAATAGTCGATTAAAGTAACTTTTCCACCTATTTAAAATACTCCTGAAATCTGCAATCATATCCCCATTACGGAGTATATAGTAATTCTCAGAATTTGCATTCTGTCACTCAGAATATGCAATCGTATAAACGCATAAAATTATTCTTTTAACATATAGTGCATCACAAGAAAATTGTAAAACAGCAATAAATTTATCGAAATGGGTGTCCATATATTATTAAATTTGTCTTATTCTCCTAAAAACGCCCTGTGTTTATCACTATTTGGTGTTATGGATAACCTCTTGTAGAAGTTTTCGTATTTTGATAAACTTCAAGAATCTGTAATGTCAATGTTAAGATTTATTTCAGAAAATGGTTCCAGAAGATTATGGAGAAGCTGCAACACCATAGCAATTTTCTGACTACTGAAACAGAACCACTGAAATTGTCATCACCATTAATTGTTCAACTCAAAATTTATTAGAATTGAGGAAGATATATATTCGCAAAATTTGTCCTCTGCTCTATGAACCTGAGAAATTGCCACAAATTTGGTATATTTCAAATAGAATGAATAACTCAGGTTGCAGTTTCTACGGATCATGGAAATTCCAAAATGGTAGGCCCAATTATTTCGGGCGTGTTTAAGTTTATTTTTAACATCACATACATTTTTTTGAGAAATACAAATTCAGACAAATATGTAGGGCTAAGCCTTTAGCACATAAACCGTAATTTCTAGTTTTTTTTTTTGCGTATGACCTCAGTTTTCGATATACCTGTACCCTGCAGGGCGTCACTTATAGGACCACATTTTCCTAACAAGGTAACTGTTAACCATTGCACGCCAAAACCTACCTTAACATTCTTCCAAGAGAAGCGTTGTGATGTAGGCCTACCAATGCCGTGTCCAAAATATTGTCTGCCGTACGTATTTAACTGCATGGCACAAAAATCAAAGCCATAATCGAGCAATGGAAACGCATTTTGCGAAGCAGTTTGACTCCCTGTGAGAGTAAAGCGGTTAAGTGTGTGACGGGACGCGGCATGAGGGCAGGTTGTCAGGGTTTGTGTGTGGCGGGACGCGGCATGAGGGCAGGTTGTCAGGGTTGGTGTGTGGCGGGACGCGGCTTGCGGGCAGGTTGTCAGGGTTGGTGTGAGGCGGGACGCGGCTTGCGGGCAGGTTGTCAGGGTTGGTGTGAGGCGGGACGCGGCGTGCGGGCAGGTTGTCAGGGTTGGTGTGTGGCGGGACGCGGCTTGCGGGCAGGTTGTCAGGGTTGGTGTGTGGCGGGACGCGGCTTGCGTGCAGGTTGTCAGGGTTGGTGTGTGGCGGGACGCGGCTTGCGTGCAGGTTGTCAGGGTTGGTGTGTGGCGGGACGCGGCTTGCGGGCAGGTTGTCAGGGTTATTCATTTCACCAAGTCTCGAGTTGTACTATTTCCCTGTAGTTCAAGTGAGAGCTTTTGGTGCTGGATTTCATTGTTTTACAGTTAAAAAGGCAAATAATGTTTTTGGACACGGCCTTGGTAAATCACAACGGTTTTCTGGGAGAAATTTCACGGTAGATTTAGACATGCAATGGTTAACAGTTTCCTTGTAAGTTTCCTCCTGATTTTGGATCTATCTTTACTGAAAACAACATTATTTGTGCAAGGTTGTATATAATATTGATTCTAATTTACATAGCAGAATATCCTCTATTCACTGTAAAATCTGATACCGAAGCTAACATGCCTCAAGATTTTTTCGTTATCCACAATATTTCCAGAATCTGGTTTCGTTTACTTATTATGGCATGTTCACTTACAGATTAGAAATATTAATTATTTCACTTAATTACATTTTGAACAAATTAATTTCAACCTATAATTTTCTTTTATATCACGTTATAGTTCTCAATGTTTTGATACTCATCAAATTTAATAAAATATTATTAAATATATATATATATATATATATATATATATCAACTTATATATAGTACGAAGAAAAAAGTCACTGTGGTCTAGACATAAAAAATATTACCGATATATTTAATTAGGCTGCTTAATTGAATGTTGCCCATCCTGGCCATGGCGTGGTTGGTAGGGATTCTACTTCCCCCTAAGCCCGGGTTCTATTCACGGCGAGGAAGGTAATTTAAACTCCACCTTATATGTGGGTGTCTTTGTCCTGTCCTTTGTCTTCAATTGTGGCCCAGCATTCTGCGAACTACGAATCCAGGGAAGCCCACAACTGTACATATATCAATCTTTACAGGAATTGAATTATAAATTCAACAGAGATGTAAGATTTACAATATAGAGACGATAAAACAAAAAAGAAGAAGAAATGTCATATTTTAATTGTAATGCTATGTAAAAAATCGAAGCAGCATTTACAACGTACTACGACAAAATCTGGAATGTTACATTAATCCTTTTGTTAAGTTAAATTCGTCTTCATTTTGAATAGAAATAAATATTTTGTTATTATAAAATTAAAATAACATAAGAATAAACAATAAACCCTACATCAATTTTCCTTAGATTATTTTTTCGGTCTGCAATGCTGGATATAATAAAAAAAAACATTGGATTTGTGCGTGTGTTTCACTACCATATTTTTTAATAAACGGAATTGTGCACTTCTTGAAGGCGAGTGGGTAACCTAAACCTTGATGACGCTGAAAAACTAATTGATGTGAACAGTACTCCAGGGGCAAGTCTGAACACATGAAACTAAATCCCTCCAGCGCCCAGTCTAATTCATACACTTAGTATAACTAATTAGAGAATTGCAGTTGTACACTCAGCATATTGAGTTTCTCCGGCAAACCTATCATACTTTATTACTTTTATTACAAATAATTCCAAAAGGCACGGCATCGTCCAACTTTTCTAAGAGCTTGAAATCAGAGGTGTCGCTAGACAACAAAATTATCATTATTTGTCCATTATTTATCCGAATATTCAACAATGATAATATTCTATATACGTGTAGTAAAAACACCATCTCCTTCAGCCGACGATGAAAGTTTTATATCTTTATGGCACACTAGTTTTAGATACAGTTTCATATTGATTAATTGCCCATTTTTTAATATATATTTGCTACATTTAATGCATCTTTAACTGTTTATAATTAGTATAGTGAATATCTATATTTGTCAAATATTTATCTGTATTTGTGCTGGTTGAGTGGAAGAGAAGGCCTTAAGGCCTTAACTCTGCCACAATAAATAAAGCATTATTATTATTATTATTATCTTCTTGTATCTTGTAAGCCCATGTTTCCCTTAACAGAGATTTAGACGCTCTCCCCCTACAGGGAAGAATTTGAACTATACTAATTTAGTTACATTTGTTTTCGTATAGATGCCATTTGAGTGGTCTGTGGTCAGCGTTCCGCCTCATACTGACATCTAGGAAACCAAGATAGCACTAGGACAGGAAAATTCGGTAAATTTTGCTTAGAGGCCTTTTCATTCAGGCTTAAGGATCTTTTACGAGCCTGAAAATCTTCAGAATCGGGACCCACGGCTTAAAGTCCCTCCCGGAAGACTTGTTCCTTGGATTTTTCCATTCTAAAAAATCCATCGACCCCGGCCGGGTTTGAACCCGCGACCCTCGGGACCAGAGGCAAGGAGCATAACCACTAGTCCACCGCGGCCGATATATATTAATATAAAAGTTAAAAATATAAAATTAGTACCAGAGATCTCAGTCGCCTTCAACTGTTAACGCATATATATATATATATATATATATATATATATATATATATATATATACCCTTTCGTGTAACAACATTATTCTTAAATTTAAAGTAAGTACTAACTATGCTTACATCTAAAACAATATTATCGAATAGAATCTAACTCCGAAGCAGAATATCATTTTTGTTTTTATACGCTCAGAAAAGTAAAAAGCTGGTCAAATAAATGAAATATGCCACTTTCCATTCTTATGGGACCAAACAAAGACTCAGAGGGAGTCAATATGCAATGTTAGCCCCTTATAACACTAAATATTACACGATACAAAGGAACGTTCGAAGTAGGTAGGGGGCCTACATATTTCAAATTTGTGTTATTCAATAAAAATAATAATATTGGACGGCGCATGGATCGAATTTAGGGCTTCTAAATTACTAGTCCCCTGAGTTATTACACAGTCACCTTGCTGCATAGTGACAATTATCAATTTCTCTTATATTTATATTTACTATTCAACTTATAACGGTAGACGATTCACCATAAAAAATACTGTTTGCAGCTTTATATTACCTCAGAAGTAAAGAAAAAAATCTTAATACCAGTTCCTTTAGTCTCTCCCTTCCCCGATAGATTAATCCAAGACGCGTCACCTGTCGCGATCATTAACGGGAAGAGCGTTAAGAAATAAAAACCATAGCAATAATGAAACAAAAATAGCAGTAATTATGTATAATCTAATAATTAACTACAAACAGGTGTACTTAAAATAAAATGTGCTATACGTTTCATACTGAATTGCTAAGTTAGTGAATTTTACCTTAAACGTAATCAAGAATTTCTGGCTTGATAGTGGGAAAGCGAGAATCTTATGCATGTCCTCAACCCTTCCTGGCCAATTAGTGCTCCCACCCCTCACTCTTCTTCCAGTCAATTGCCCATAATACCATATCCAGGGAAAATTAATTCCCGGTCTCGCCGGCTTGTATATTTCATGTCTAGAGCAGCAAGTCCAAGGAAAAGTGCCCATTTTGTAACGTTTAAGTGGTCTTAAAGAGATTGCGCGTTTTACGGCCTAGTTAGCAGATGTTCACACTTCGACGGTGCCGGGTGCCTGTCCATTACTGGCACCCTTGTCCCATGTAGCGACGGTAAATGAAACCGTCAAACTACTAAGTATTAGCAGACTAATATCTCGAATTTGCGTTAGGGAACAAGCACAAAGCTGCAGGGAGCATCAACATCCTTGTTGTCTGATGACCTCTGCAGATTCTGCGCGCCTAATTCTCCTATAGCTGCAAGATGCTCGTTCCATTAGCTGGCTTTACTATTGTTAATGAAGAAACAAGTTTGAACGCACTTTCTCAACTACATCCAGCGCCGACAACTTCAAAACATTCCCAGCAGCGTTAAAAACAATATAACCACGTAACACCTGCATATTTCCTTGTGCAATATAATGTTATAATTTAATAAGCACACAAAGAGCAAAACTTATACTAAGTTCAAACTTTAATATTAAATAACGTCTTGAGAAGCGTTTAAAATGTTACATACAGTTACAATATTATTTATAAAATTACAGCATGGAAATATACACTTTAAATGAAGCTTTTTGAAATTATTTTTTTATATTATTTGTCCATTCTGTTTTTTTTAATATTAAGAACTCTGTAATTTTCACATTCTAAATTATAAAATCGTGGAACTGTATTTTTTTTCTCAAACATATTTTAGACATTTTTTTTAAATTTTCTGGATTAACTAATAATAAATAGTGCCTACTTGTATACAATTAGCCATTTTGTTTATCATTATCAAATACTCTATCAAACCGATTAAACATTGCATTAATATAAATACAGACGACGTTCTCCATAACATTGCACATGAAGCATAAGCGCTCAAAGGTATGATTTAAATTGTTTTATAGAGACAAGTAAGTTTGAGGAACTTTTTGTTCTTTTTTCATTCAAGATATATAAAAATTTTAAATAAAATAATAATAATAATAATAATAATAATAATAATAATAATAATAATAATAATAATAATAATAATAATAATAATAATAATAATAATAATGATATAATAATGATAATAATAATGATAATAATGATAATGATAATAATAATGATAATAATGATAATACGTAATAATGATAATAATGATAATAATAATAATGATAATAATAATAATAATGATAATAATAGTAATAATTGCTTTAACTTGGCAGAGTCAAGGTGTTAAGGCCTTTGAGTACCACCCAACCAGGTTAGATCAAATTTACAATATTATTAGCATTTAAACAATATTTCCCGTAATTGTGAGAGAATTTTCACATTTAGATAAGCATCATTCTGTTAAATACTATTAATTAATGACTTTTCAAATATATATTTTTTTATTTATATTATTTATATATTTATTTATTATATTAATTTCCTTATACGGCTACTTGAGGGTTCAACCCTATTTTTACCTTTTTCAACCATATGCTTTACATCAATACAGTTGGATTCTTTTAATAAAGTGATATTTTCCACATTACCTAATTTTAAATATTTAAACATTTGAGTAGAACTTATTTTCATAATTCTTATTCTATATACAAACACGATAATTAAAGTAAGTATCCCCTAGTTCCTTGCTAAAACAAATAGAATGATTTCTAATTATAATATCCTCCATTATTCACAATATAAAATATTAACCAAACAAAAAAGTTTTTTATTGTTTCAATTTAATCAAATTTGTTTTGAATTAGTTCAAATACTTTGTATAAAGATTTTATGACATCTAAGAACGGAGACATAAGTAATTATCTTCTCGCTTAAAGTTCTCCAAGAAGAAGAACGGGTTGCCATTCCTCCATAAACGTTAAGACACCTACTGGTGTAGGTCTACCCACTTCTAATTAAAGTCCAGTACCTGAGAATTTATCAAGAGGAATTGCTAACTGTGAGTTTTTGGCAAATGTCACTGTATGTTTTATAATATATTGTATAAGGTCATTAAAAATAAATGTATTTTATGTTGGTTCACTAGTGTTTGCTGCTTAGCGACACACAGATGAAGGAAGATATTGATGCGCTGGAGAAAAGAAGGCAGCCTAATGCAACAATCCTAAAAGATCTCGTAGTTTATTTCCATAGAGTTCGTGGTTATAGAACATGATGTCCCGGACTTAATTCCCAGTCTAGCATACGTCGATTTTTTTTCTAAAAAATCCACATTCCATTTGGGTTTTGATTTGTGTAACTGTCTTTGTCAGCATACATGTTAAAATGTTGAAAACAAAGTGAAATGGATATAAGAAAACAGGGAAACAAATTGGCCAATTAAAAAGCAAAATATAAAATATAAACAATATAAACGTGTTTATAGAAGCGTCATGTTTTTAGATCTCAAAACCAACAGTGAACTCAGGTATTTTCAGTAATAATAGCAGCAGAAGTATAATTCATTCACATTTTAATACTACATTATACTGACAGTGATACTGTGTATAGGCCTACTTGACAATATTCTTGTTTATTCCTATTTCACAAGCAAAGAAAAAAATATATATAAGGCGTAAAACGTTCTCCCTCCACCTCTCCGTATCACTCAAATATCTATTGTATATGAATTCCAATTGCCTATTAAAACCATAATTGTAATAATGTTCTCAATATCGCCATTATTCAAAATACATAAATTGTAAAGAATTAGTTTTTGACGCATATTAGAATGAATTCCAACCATCCTCTTAATTGTTACTGTTTAGTTTAAAAGGTGACCTCAGCTCTGTCAGTATAAATAAAATGTTATTAATATTATTATTATTATTAATATTATTATTATTGTCCACCCCGGTGGTCTCGAGGTAGCGTGCTGCCTTGTCACGCAGTGAGCCCGGGTTCGATTCCCGGTCGGGACAGGCTCCTGGATGAGGTTTTTTCGGGGTTTTTCCTCACCTGTAAGACAAATGTCAGGAAGCTTAGGGCCCAACGGTCCCCGAAAATCATCCGGTCATCATCCTTCACCGGTGTGGAAAGCAACGGGAAGCTTCCACACCTATAATTCCCTAGTAAAGCTGCAAAGCATAGCATGAAAATGCTATGATTGAAGCGAAAGACCTGCCCTCGGGCAGAATTACTATGGATGATTATTATTATTATTATTATTATTATTATTATTATTATTATTATTATTATTATTATTATTACCACTTATTCGGGGAGGCCTTCCTTCCTTGTGTGTTCAAAAAATACGTGTACTGTATGATCCATAGTTTAAGTTCCCTCTCCCGACAGGTCATGCCACCGTAAGAGCCGGGTATAAGTGTGAAGTGTTAAGGATAAAATCCTTAACTGTTGCTTTAAGGACGTATTTAAAATTGTCCTTTTCGACCAGATAAATATGTTTTGTGAGGTGTGTTTGGGGCTTATGGACGGTTTGTGATTAGTATCATGTGAAAAAGATTCTGTTCGGGGGAAAAGCTTCAGGATTGAAAAAAGGTTTTGGTATTGGAAAGGAAAGCGAGAGATAATCTTTTTATTATTTACTTGTTGGGTGATTTATGTTATGTTAATTGACAGTATTTGTGAGTTCTTTTTAATTGGCGCGTGGCATCTAAGAAGTACCAAGGCCAATAAGTTAATGGAATGGAATTATTATTATTATTATTATTATTATTATTATTATTATTATTATTATTATTATTATTATTATTATTATTATTATTATTATTATTATTATTATTATTATTATCTCATTGTTTCGTCTTAGTCCTTTTTAAAATAAAACTTTAAAGATCACACAAAATAATATAGGTCAATAAAAATTTGATATAGTAAACTGTAGACCTAAAAATATATATCGGAAACAGTAAGTTTTGGCAGTATTATACTAGTGAAAGTAATTGACTTTATCGATTCTTTTTTTTTTCGATAGAAAGGAAAAACATATTCGTTTACATTGTGCATGGGGCTGTTTGGCCGTACGAGCATATTTTGTTCAATGAATAAAATAAAAACATACGAATATATAAAAATATATATACATGGCTACACACTTACACTCACGCATAAACAAGGCATAAAACAGTGGACATACATAAGTCTACGCCTACAGTACATACACAATTATACACATCTACACTCATATATGAAAAGACCATGTACATAGACTTAAAAATTTAAAAAATTATAATTTTGTACAACAATAAAAACTAGCTACCGAACAGATTAAAAAAGCATACACTCACACACCCTTACATGCATACCACCCCCACCCCCGCAGACATCAAATGCATAAGTAGGCTATTCAACTAAGACTACTTATTATATAATGCAATTGAAGATCGGAAACAAATGCCATATTGAAGTTCTTATCATTGATAATACATATTTCTTCATTAATATCCAATTATGTTACCCCTTAATTTCTTTACTGTGCCCGAAAATTTAAATGTTTTCACTTCACCCTCGACCTGTCCTAAAAGCAACTCTCCTTCGATTCGACCTGATTCGACCTCCGGCAGCAATTGTAATCAAAGTTGCTCTGTCTCTCTACAAAATGCTATAATA
Organism: Diploptera punctata; assembly: GCA_030220185.1. Lineage (NCBI taxonomy): Eukaryota > Metazoa > Arthropoda > Insecta > Blattodea > Blaberidae > Diploptera > Diploptera punctata. The sequence continues at coordinate 20,815 of JASPKZ010010590.1, forward strand.
TGTTGTCAGTTTTCCCGGTCATTGCACAGAGAGCATAGTTTAATACCTTCTTCGCTTGTTAAATTGTGGATCATTCATCTCCCCAACTTCATTAATAATAGAATAAATGCGCAGAAGTTGTGCAGAAACTATATAAGTTACATAAGTTTTTGTCATTAATTTGATTCACATTGTAGTTTATTTGCAGAATTCTACCAATGATTTCCCTCGCTTTTTGCAGGTGATTACATGGTAACGATCGCATGGTTGCTCGCTCAGTTCACACATACAGTTGTTCCCGGGATCGTGCAAACACTTGGTCTTGCATATTTTGTTGTGGTATCCATGCACTGCTATTGAGTTCACCAGGTGTCGGAGTTCTTGATTGGTGTTGGTCCAAGATCTATGTTTGTCATGGCTTCTGTCGTATAAAAGCCCGGCCATATCTCTTGTCTCTTCTTCTCTCTTTCGTGTAGTAGTTTATTTGAGCTGTGTGTGGATGATATCCTCATACGCAGTTCTTATGTGAAGAAGGGTTCCTTGGCGAGTTCGTATGCTAGCCTCGACTTTGTGTATTTTGAGACACCTAGGGCGGCTCTCAAGAAGCGTGATTTGACTGCTTCCAAAGTTATTAGATCTCTTAGACTCAACTTCTCCGAAATGAGGTCTATTCCATAGGTTGCGATGGGAACTATTTTTGCGTTGAACAAGGCCATGGTCGTTTTTAGTGACAGTCTGGATATTGCTTTGATGTCAAACATGGCTTTTGTGGCTGCTGCTGCTGCACGGGATTTTATATGTATTCTAAATGACCTGGCAGTGGTTTGCAGCGTCAGTCCCAGATATTTGAAGCTGTTAACTGTCACGAGAGATTCTATTCCTAGGTAGATTCTGCTCTCCGCAGCTTCTCGACCTCCGTTGCGGAACGTCATCTGTACGGTTTCCCCCAAGTTTACCCATTTTGTTTTCCCGTGCCCATTTCTCGAGTTGTTAGTTCCTCTTTGCAGGTCTTGTATGGAGTTCGATTCGATGACCATGTCGTCTGCATATATGTAGATTTTGACTTCCTCCGAGGGAGTTCGGAGTTTCAGGGTCTCTTTTCGAGGGTTCGTTTATAAATATACCGTCAAAACACAAAAAGAAACCAACTTACATTAAGAGTACGCCTGTGAATTTTCATTTAGACTTCTTGCACGGCAACGGAAGTAGAGAAGCTGCAGAATTAGTACGGCGAAACGAAAAAATAAATTTTGTGCATTGTCCGCGGAAAATATAGAGAAATTCGCGCAACGAATTAATGGGGTTAGGGCGGAGCCTAAAAGCGCATGCGCTTTACTGTCCAAGTCAGTCAGTCTGAAGTAGAACGCTGGAATTTTACGATACCTACGAGTTCTGGATAAGAATTCCGTTGCGAGAATTAAACAATGCTTAAAAAATCTTAAAGCTTACCCGGTGTTTAAAAATATTGGTATAATTAATATACCAGTTAACATTAATAAAATTCATGATAAAATTTCGTTGAAGTATTAGTCACAAAATTAAAAATTATAATATAAAGTTAAAAAATAGTTGCCTAAAAGGTCCGTCTCCTCAACTTTTTAAGTCGAGGAGACAGGCCATTTAGGTAACTATTTTATAATTTTATATTATTTTTTTAATTTTGTAATTAATATACCATTATATTAAATTTCAATACAAAATGTTTTATTTTCATGTGGGATTAACATAATAAAATAATAAAAACTTGAAATGTCAAAACTGTTAAGATTTTTTCACGCAACGTTTTGAAATCTTGAAACTTCAATTTTGAAAAAAAATGGCGCAGAAATTAGTAATTACTAATTATATTCGAAGAAAGAAAAAATGAAAGATTATTTAGAACAAGAAATCTGTTAGATATTAAGCATCACACATTATGAGCATAAATAATTTAAATTTCTTAATGTGATTTAGAATAAGCCCGAATAATAACAATAATAATAATAGTTTGCACTTTGTTTTGCAATTACAGTATTATTTTTAAATGTGTTTTACATCATGTCTTGTCTAATTTTTAACTTGCTTGAGTCATCCCAAGAACCATTCACGGCACCCAGTCCAATTAATTGAATTTAAGAGTTTCATTATTTCTGTAGTGTCTGAAAATGTAATCAAAATCGGTTTTTATGTAACGGATAAAATTAAATTAAGTCTCGAAATGTCACACTTAAAAAAATGAAAACACGTCATGAAAACTTTTACTTTTTGCAAATCTATATTTTGAAACAGTTCAAACCGATTTCGACGACATTTTCAGTTGTTAAAAATTATTTTTAATGTACATTTTTGTAATGCCTCACATAAAAACTTTTTTTTTAATTTTCAATATACCATAAAATTATAATTTCTGTGAAACGCAAAAACACATTATATGAGTTTTATATACATGTTTATAAAAATTGTCACCACTTGTTTCGCTGTTCGATTGTTTTAAATGGTGGTATGAATAAGATTGTGAAAAAATAATTGAGAACCTTGCGTTCTCCAGAACGTGCCAGCTTTCCGATTAGACATCTACAACGAAATGAAGTAATGTCATGTGATCTGTTCTCCCTCCAGTATTTCATACTGTGGTCTCATTGGCCGTGCATTTTGCACTCTCCCCTGTGCAGATGGGTCTCTACATTTTCCGCGGACGAAGCTTAGTTTCACAGTTAAGAAATTTAAGTCCAGATAGTTGAGGTTGGACATTATGTAGCATGTGGGAATACATATACATACGAAAGAATGAGGCAGGAGAACTCTTTAATAATATATTTCCAATGGCTTATTTAATTCCTAATAGTTGAATCGGTTATTTCAGATACTAACTTCTGCACACTACTGCATTTTTAGATAATGAACAAAATATTTCTACATGATTAAAAATTGACCAAGATTGTTACAAACTTTTTCCACATTTTAATTGGAGGATGGTGTAATTTCAGCTATCCTTGGCTCATTATTTTCTTGGACATAGGCAAATAACTTACACGGAAAAGACCACTTTCTGTAATATATCAAAAGTGTACAATTATCTCATATGTTACAGGCAATGAAATTTATTTCTAAAGGAAACCGTTGCATTGAAGCAAACTGCATAACTTTGACATGAATTACGCATACACATTTTTTCAAAAATATTTTAATTAGAACTCCCTCAATAGCTTCATTCCTTCGGAATTCGCTACAATTTAGCACTGTTGTCTTTTAAACTATGAATATCAAAAAACTGACTTTCAACTTGCCTGAGATAGAAAATCATCGCACAGAGATCACAAGAAGTTTCAGACTTTGTAAAACGGTATATTATAACAGCTAGTGCATTACAAGCAGAAAGCAGACAGCAGAAATCTTCCGGAGAAGTCGGGTTTCTGGATAAAATATAAAATCGTATGTTATCATCATCATCAGGACAACAGCCCAAGTTGGACCTCGCCTGCTCGCAAGAAATATCTCTATATCTGTCTATCATGGGCGACCTTCGACCAGTTGATAATGCCAAGCTTCTTCACATCCTCAAAAACTTTATCCAATCATCTAAGCATTGACTTACCATCTGCTCTCTTACCATCTGGCTTTGATTGCATCATCCCTCTTCGGTATCTCGTTTGTATCTATTCTTTGTACGTGTCCATCTCACTTCAATCTACTTGTTTTTATTGGTGTTACACTGGTGATTAATAAAGGCGATACAGTTCCGAGTTATATCTTATTATCCAACCATTTGAATCCTGAATTGGGCCACATATTTAAAAAACCTTATGTCACAATACAGAATAAATAAAGAGGCTCCAGAAGTATGGTTTCTGTCAAAATTTATATATCTTTGAAATATCATATGTATATTTAACTCAAACCAAAGAGAGATGAACAGACATGCGATTGGAGTAGCCTACATAACAGTGAGCTACATGATATTTATTGGAAACCAGATATAATAAGGAAAGTGAGGTATTTCTGACTGAAATTGGCAAGGCATTGGCACAAATGGGGAATGAAAGAGGGCCATGGCAACTTTTGTAGGAAAACCAGAGGGAAAACACCCAGTTGGTAGACCAAGAACGGGTTGGGAGAATAATATTAACCATGATTTGGGGAAGTTATGTAGGCTACTCCAATCGCATGTCGTAGATTATACAGGGGATGATTGGCAATCATTAGCTCAGGATAGGGGTATGAAGAGCTTATGTTCCCGCGTCAATGAACATATGTATTCGATAGTGTCAATGAGTTAGTCAATATTTAATATTATTATTGAGTTAATATTTTAACTCAAAACCGCAAAAAAGTGGAGAAATCCAGTTTCTGAAATAACTGATTCGTTATATTCTACGTGATTGTTCTAAAATAATTTTACGGTAACAATAATTAATTAATCTTATTACACAGCACAGTCCAGCACGTTCTCCTGAACATTTTGCAAATAACCCCATCACAATCGGATCAACGGTACGGCCGCGCATAAAGTACAAACAAACAAACAAACAAACATACATACATACAAACAAACATACATACAAACAAACAATTTTTATATATAAGATGTTCAATTATTTAATCCTCACTTAAAGCCATTTAAATATTTACTTTATATTTCTTCTCGATAATTTTAAGTGTGGTATTTTTTATGGAGAAGTGCAAGTTGTCGCTGATTAAAAATGTTATTCGATATTTTAAGAGCAGTGATCATTGTTGGCACAAACTGAACTTGTACACCATTGAACCATAATTCTAGTTTCTCTGTTTAGCAACTAATTAATTCATTTAAGAAAATATTTTGTCTGTCCCGGCGGACTATTGGTTACCATGCCTCTGGTCCCGGTGTTCAAACCTGGCTGGGGTTTGTGGATTTTGAGGGCGTAAAAACCATGAGTGTGATTTCTTTCGAAAGGGATGTTGACCGTGGTTCAGTGTCGTAGACTTACCGCACCTAAAAGAATTTCAAGTCTGAAATAACCGACTTCTGAGCAAAATTTATCAGACATTTTACTCCTATATTTATATTTCGACATTAATGACCTAAGTTGTTAAAGATCATTGTCAAATAAAATAACTTACAAGGAAACTCTCGACCTTTGCATGGCGAAACCTACGTTTAAATTTCTCTCAGAAAAGCGTTGTGATGTACCAAGACTTACTTACTCACTGGCACTATCGAACCCGTAGGTTCATACCCGCGCGGACATAAGCTCTCCATACATCCCTATCCTGAGCTAATGCTTTCCAATCATTCCCTGTATAATCTACTTCCCTCAAATAATAGTTAATGTTGTTCTCCCACCTCATTCTTGGTCTACCAACTGGGCGTTTTCCTTCTGGCTTTCCTGGAAGAAGTTTCCATGCACATCTTTCATTCCCCATTCGCGCAATATGTCCTGCCCATCGCAGTCTACGAGACTTAACTGTTCTTATTATATCTGGCTTCCTATAAAGACCATGTAGTTCATTGTTATGTAGTCTTCTCCATTCACCTGTCTGCTCATCTCTCTTTGGTCCAAAAATTTTCCTCCCGATTGAGGGTCTTTCCACTTTTCAGCGGTTGCCCTTTTACCAGCCGGCTGCTGGCCCTTCACATCCACATGTGTCAATCACAGAGGTAGATGATCAACAGCCAGTGTAGGGGTGACATGTGGTTAGCATGTCGAGTTCCCCAGCCGTTATAGCTGGTTCCTCAACCTAGAGCCGCTACTTATTGTAGCTACCCAATTGCCTCACGATGCTGGGTGGGCACCGGTCCCATACTGGCCGAAATACCATGAGAAAATTTCTTCCCCCATGGAGACTCGAACCAGCGCAAGTCCCGTAGCTCTGCGCCAAGGCTTCCTACCTTAACCGCTCCGCTACGGCGCGGGACTTCCTAAGAACTTTATTCTCAAATACTTGTAATCTCCTTTCCTCCCTTAAAGTAAGAGTCCATGTTTCGCATCCATAAAATATAACTGGTAGAATAATAGTTTTATATATTTTTAGTTTAACGTTTTTTGAAAGGAGTTGTACGTCCAAAAATTACTCGTTGTTTTTAACTGCAAGGCACAGAAATCAAGGGCAGAATCCAGCAATGCAACCCACTGTACGGAGCAGATATACATCCCTGAATGAGTTATGAGCGGAGTGAAATGAGCCGGGACGCAGCGCGGTCGACGCGGCGGGTAGTAAGATTTATCCAGTCTGCCAATGCAGGAGTTGTATTACTTCCTTATAGTTTAAATGAGAGATTTGTAGATGGATATTAGTACCTTGCAGTTAAAAAGGCAGATTTTGTTTGGACACGGCCTTGATACATCACAACGCTTCTGTGGAAGAGATTTCATGGTAGGTTTCGTCATGCAATGTTTGACAGTTCCCTTGTTTGATTAAGATTATATTTTTTTTTAATATTACGACTTATTAATCTAATAGATATCGTATATTAAATATTGATCTCACAGAGTATCGTAAATGTGCATTGACTTTATTTATTTATAATAAAATGTGCCTGATTAGTATTCTAATGGTCCCGATTTCGATTTCAAACTATACCAAAGTAATTATCTTTGATTGCTGGAACTGGAAAGTTGACCTCAAAGCTTCATAACTGATAAGCACCAAGTACAATATTATTTTACCAAAACTAAAATTTATGTTGAAGGATTGCTTCATGCTAACCACATGATTCAATGTGTATCTCTTGCTACCCAATTCACTCGACCACGGTTTCACGGATTTAATATTTAAATAAAACAATAGTCAAATATTGATAGAAATTATTAAAAATGTGTTCCATTACACAGCAAAGAATACAAAAATGTTTGATTATGCATTAGATAATTTCACTACACTATTCGATACATTTAGGCCTAAATAAACTGACAAAAGAAATTGAGTTTTGCCAATTTAAGCAATAACTTCATTTTGTGATTATCGCTATTCAGGTCTGCCAGTAAGGGATATTTAACAAGATTTAAAACTTAAAAACACTTTTAAAATCACAAACGAAATACACAGCAGAACACTGACAAATTTTAGAAAATCTGTTCTTGTCCAACATATGAAATTTTAACTAAAATGATGATACCAAACAATAAATATAATAATGCTAGATGAGCATTCTATTTAAAAACGCTGTTTAACAATTCGGGTCATTAGCGCCGCTATTCAATCCTGGTCATGAAAGAGACGACAAAATCTCCTCAGGGGTCTTATTTCAGTTCCCAGGTATTTTTGCGCGCCGTAAATGTTTTTATTTACTTCCATTCCGAAGGAAGACATACTGAGGATTTTCATGCACTTAAAAATCAATAGATCTAGCTGGGTTTGAACACAAAAACCTTGGAACCAGAAACTATGATGAAAACCACTACCTCACCGTTACCAATACATAATAATAATAATAATAATAATAATAATAATAATAATAATAATAATAATAATAATAATGATAATAATGATAATAATAATAATAATAATAATAATAATAATGATAACTCACTGTACTATCGAACCCGTAGGTTTATTGCCGCGCGGACATATGCTCACCATACATCCCTATCCTAAGCTATTTTCCAGTAATCCCCCGTGTAATCTAATTCCCACAAATCTTGGTAAATCATATTCTTTCACCTCATTCTTGGTCTACCAACTGGGTATTTTCTCTCTGGTTTCCCTACAAGAAACTTCCACGTCCCTCTTTTTTTGTCTTTTGGTGCCACATGTCCTGCCATTGCAGTCTACAAGACTTAACTGTTCTTATAATAGTTCCCTATAAAGGTAATGTAGGTCACTGTTATGTAGTCTTCTCCATTCGCCTGTCTATTCATCTATCTTTTGTCCAAAATTTTCCTTTCAAATACTCGTAATCTTTTCTCCTCCCTTAAAGTATGAGCTCATGTTTCGCATGAATGTAATTGAACAGGGAGACTAACAGTTTTATATATTTTGATTTTAACGTTTTTTGAAAGGAGTTGGAGTGACAAGAGCCCTTGTAATGCATAATAGCGTGCATTTACTTTATTAAGTCTGTTTATTTTCTTTCTGCACCTTATTTATATTTGAAATTATTCTTCCTAGGTATTTTAATTCAGCCACTTCTTCAAAATTTTCCTCATAATGATAATAATGATAATAATAATAATAATAAAAATAATAATAATAATAATAGTAACAATAATAATAAAAATATTGACAGTGAAGCTTGAACCATTATACTCCAAGATAAACGACGTTGACAGCTGCAGAAATGAGACTTGCAACAAAAACTGCAGGATATAGTACCGGTATTCTAAATCATAAATATTGCAAAATATTTAAAAATAACATCCATTGATTGTTGATTATTACTTATAACAATATAGACAAGACTGGCTTCAGCATGTGAAAAAGTGGTATATACCAGAATATTCCTACAAATGCATTAATATATACCCCAGGAAAAGTGACTTAAAGGAATATCTCCCAAGAGATGGTTAGAGACTAAACAGGCAATAGACCTACTGCTTTACATGATGATGATGATGATGATGATGATGAATATTATTATTATTATTATTATTATTATCATTACCGGTATTACAATATAATTTTTCAGTTAATTACCGACATTAATACAACATAATAATAAAGATGTGAAAAAAATATTTTTCTGGTCATAATGAAAACTCTTCATTTCCAATTCCCTCATTTGATTTTGCTAAGCTGTTACAATAATAATAATAATAATAATAATAATAATAATAAATATCCTCAACTCGTGTCGAACTCAGGGTCGGGTTGAGGGATGAGATGAGATACAGTCCCTATATTTTAGAGTCTGGGTGTCTGACAATCACATGGGCGGATGATCGAAATGGAACGGAATGAATGTGATGAGTATGAATAAATGGCGGAATGAAATTTTGGTAGGAGAAAACTGAAGAAACACGGAGAAAAATCTGCCCAAGTTCAGTTTCGTCCTGCACGAAACCCACATGGAATACCCGAGACTCGATCTCAAGACCCCAGTGGTGACTAAACTGCTATAATTATTTCTTTTTTGAGGAAAAACTCAACACCATAATTGTTTGTTCCTTTTTTACACATTTAAAAGCGACCTCGCGTTATTTCCATTCCATTTACATATTCCTATACCAGAATCACAAATAGCACTCAAGTACATGGATCGAATTCAGACTCGAACCCGGATTGTAGTGGGAAGGAGTAGCGAAGGAACCGCAGCGGAAACCGAGCTGCTGCAAGGTGGAGTTAATTACAGTTTCATTGTGATTAATCTTTAGAAATTGTTCAAGTTACTCCCAAGTGTTCTGACTGGACCACAGATGGTCTGCTAGGATAGGTCTGCGGCCATCCTTTGTTTACAGAGTTACTTGCAGCAAACTTTATCTCTGGCAAGCAACTTTCCAAAAACTTCAACACACACACAGCACCATACGATTCGAAACCAAGAACACGTTATCAATTCATAATTTGTGTTTACAATAAATCCTTTGAATCGATCTAGTACTGTTAATAATCTATCAAAAATAGAATTAATTAAAAATTAAATGTTTAACATCTATATACGTATATACAAAGTGTAACTAAATTCCCATTACAGACTGAGATCGTGTAGTGGGGATCAAGACGGTTACGTTTAGCATACGAACTCATGTCCGGAAACGTACGTTTTTCCCGTTATACGCAAAAACCACAACACACGTTGCTCTCTCTCTCTCTCTCTCTCTCTCTCTCTCTCTCCTCTCTCTCTCTCTCTCTCTCTCGTCTCTCAGCTCTCTCTCTCTCTCTCTCTCTCTCTCTCTCTCTCTCTCTCTCTCTCTTTCTCTCTCTCTCTCTCTTTTCTCTCTCTCTCTCTTTTCTCTCTCTCTCTTTCTCTCTCACTGACGCCTGCTGCTTGTCTCCTGAGTTCACAAGAAAGGCTCGATGTAATGATCACATACGTCAACACAGATACGGTACTTCCCTACCATGTTCTGGTACACACACAAATCCTTGGTCCTGCGACATCCGTCGCAGCCATAACCGGCGCCAGTTCATCTTCCTCGAATGCCTTAGTGGTCTCGTATATTATATATTTCATGCGACCCCACAGTTAGTAGTCTAGCGGGGTCAAATTGGGAGAACGTGCAGAATCTATGTCGCCGAAAATGCGGGAGACTTAAACGTATGTTGTATTTAGCGTACGTGTAGCGGGAAAAGGGAACGTTTCCGGACACGAGTTCCTATGAAAAACATAACCGTCCTGAAAGTCTGTAATGGGAATTTAGTTACACCCTGCATATATAATCGTACCTTATCCAACAGTTCTTTAAGTTATTTCTACCTATCTACATATCTATCCATCTCTACTCTCTGTTTTATTCTCCTTTTTTTTTAAGTACGTTTACTTTCCCGACACCTTCCAGGCATTATAGGGGAATGACCTGTCGGGAGATATTTTTTTTAATTCAGGATCATATACATGCTTTTTTGATCACACTAGGAGATTGAGCGCCAATCCGGATGAACGATCAATTCATTGTCCTGAACATACAGCACAATACACACCATTTATCATAAGTAATGCCACGAGTGATTTCCAAATTATCGATAAATTCACGACTATTAAATAAAATAAACTCTTAATTGTTAAATTAATACTATTAATGAGATGTATCTGTTAGTTAAGAAAACATTTCAGTTTGTTTCTGAAATATGTGTACATTTTGAGTTTTCACCAGTATTTCGTAATTGTGATGAGAGGCTGAGTTCTGCTTTTGCATTTCATTAGATGGTACTTGGAGCATGGCTCGTACATCTTCAGTCCTCCTTGGGGTCGTGGTATGACGGACTCTGGCATAACTTCCCGTGGAAACCATGCGCGGCGAAGCGTGTGTATAGGTGGCGAAATCGGAAGTTCGGGCCTACGCACATATCAGTTTCCATCGTTTCTGTGTCCATTATTTCCATCGGTATTGCATTGGTTTTGTTTTGTATCTCTTTGATGGCGTCTTTATATGCCTGTGTTTCTGGTAGATTGAAGCGAAACTTTATGTCCTCAATGAAGTAGGATTCATTTGCTATTCTGTAAGTGTGGTTGTTTTATTTAATGAAAATAGTATTACGATTTATCAACATTTGAACCTAATGTCTTCGATAGATTAACTCATTAGATGTTATCATTATCCTTGTACTTTTTTATGTATTGTGGATAGGAGCTGTTCTTCCTTTGTGTGTACTTTTATTAGTTTTAATTTTAATTATCTTTAACTTGATTATGTTATTAGATCTTACTTTTACTAATGTTCAGATTGGCCAAATAATCGTTTATTATCTAATATAATTGTGATTTCTCTATATAAATGTAACATATGTTTTTCCTCGTGAGTGGAAGAGAAGGCCACATAGCCTTAACTCCACCAGACTAAATAAATAAATAAATAATAAATAAATATCCTTTGAAACTTCATTTGCCAGAACATGAAAATCTCTTCCGCTCTAAATCAGACACAATTAGACTGTAACATAATTCTAAAACTTGAATAAATTAGTTAAAAATCTGACAAAATATCCACTAGAAGTATTTTTCTAGAAGTTAATATTTTTTTTTATTTTCATTAAATAACATTAAGGGTGTTCATATGTCAAACATGTAGGATGCTTTTTTTGAATCTTGACAGGATATCTTCCGAGAGATTACTGACTAAGAAATATCAGTTAATCAATTTTTCGTTACTTTCTATTACAAATAGCTGCTCAGTTTTCCCACGAAGATATAATATAATGCACATTTAGCAAAAAAAAAAAATGAGCCGCTTCAAAAGCAGAGTCCCTGTTATGGCCCACTCCGCATGCTCGAAGAGCTAAAGCTGTGGTTTACGAGATAACGCATTATTAAATGGTTTAAATACCCTGTATTTGGTTTTAATCGTCTTAAATAGTTAATGAACAGTGAAGGAGACATGTTTCTAGACATTTACGAGTGTTCGATAAATGCAATATTACTCGAATTGCTACATTTAAAATAAAGCTCAACTCTCGTCCATAGTATAAAAGTAAACAAGACAACCAGGATTTAGACAACTAGTATCCCCCGTTCCAGTACCGTAGATCGTTAAACCAATTACAAAAAGACGAGATATATATGAGAGCCAGGGTTCGATTCCCTCGACAATGTTTTTTTATTCATTTGTATCTTCGCAAAACACATCCTATAACTTTTAATTCCTGTCACGTAATCTACGTCCACTTTACACTATATTAAATAATATTCCTGCCTTCGTAAACTATATAACACTATTTAGATATCGGTATAATTTTAATTGTGTGTTCAGTACCACGTTTTAATAATATTGCTATAAATGTATGTAATAAAATATAATACAGCTTCATGTATTTGTGGGTTTATTTATTTGTTACTAGCGTACCCGGCAGATGTCCTGCCCGAACGTTCAATTTCTCATGTCATGGGCGGACGATAAAAATATGTTACTTTTTTACCATAAAATTCAGAAATTAGGACATAATTAGATATCAACTATATGTAGACTTCAAAAAAGCATATGATTCAATTAAGAAGGAGAAGTTATATAGTATCCTGCTGGAGTTTAGAATTCCTAAAAAGTTAGACTTATACAAATGTGTCTAAATGGCACAAAGAGTAGGGTGCGTGTAGGCAAACATATTTCGGACATTGTTCTTGAGTTTTTCGGACACTTTTGAAATCCAGAATGGGGTGAAGCAAGGAGATGCACTATCTCCTCTACTATTTAATTTTGTACTAGAGCATGCCATTAAATCTTTAGAGAATGAGGAAGCCTTACAACTCAATGGTATTAATAAGCTCTTAGTTTATGCTGATGATGTAGTATTGTTGGCTGATAGCGAGGAGATACTAAAGTACAACACGCACACACTATTGAGTAACACTAAGAAATTAGGACTGGAAGTAAATATCAATAAAACTAAATATATGGTCACACGTAGAAATTCATTAAATAGTGGAAATGGACAGCTAATGACAAATGACGGAAATTTTGAGGAAGTGGCTGAATTCAAATACCTAGGAACAATAATCACAAATAGGAATGAGATGCACAAAGAAATTAAACATAGGCTCAATTCTGGAAATGCAAGCTATTATGAATTGCAGAGACTCTTGATGTCCCAACTCCTTTCAAAAAACGTTAAACTGAAAATATATAAAACTATTATTCTACCAGTTATATTATATGGGTACGAAACATGGACCCTACTTTAAGAGAGGAAAGGAGATTACAAGTATTTGAGAATAAAGTTCTTAGGAAAATTTTTGGACCAAAGAGAGATGAACAGACAGGTGAATGGAGAAGACTACATAACAATGAACTACATGGTCTTTATAGGAAGCCAGATATAATAAGAACAATTAAGTCTTGTAGACTGCGATGGGCGGGACATGTTGCACGTATGGGGAATGAAAGACTTGCATGGAAGCTTCTTGTAGGAAAGCCAGAGGGTAAACGCCCAGTTGGTAAGCCAAGAATGAGGTGGGAGAATAACATTAACTATGATTTGAGGTAAGTAGATTATACAGGGAATGATTGGAAAGCATTGGCTCAGGATAGGGATGTATGGAGAGCTTATGTCCGTGCGGCCATGAACCTATGGGTTCGAAGTGCCAGTGAGTAAGAGTAAGTATTAGATATTATTAAATAAGTTCGCAAGAAAACCTCTTACAGCCTTCTGTTGTGGCTCAAGAAGTGTGAATGATGACTTCACATAGTCATGAACATTAGAATTGTACCCTCCTTTGCAGATAAGCTAAGAACCGTCATATAACAATTATATTAGAGTGAAAAATTAAAATAAATTTATGAGAGTGAGTCAAAACAGTTTTTTTTTTCCCCCAGCTACATTTCATTTTTGACCCATACTGGCCGACATTCCATAAGAAATAATTTTCCCCCGTAGAGACTCGAACCAGGGCAAGTCCCGTATTTCTGCGCCAAGACTTCTTGCCTTAATCACTCGGCTATGGCGCGAGACTCTTAGCATCAATCAAAGACAAAAATGGTTATTGTGAGTTATCCGTAAGAATACGGGACTCTTGGTATCATTGAAAGACAAAAATGGTTTTTGTGAGTTATCCGTAAGAGATAAACATATGCTGTCGCGGACTTTTTTGTAGAGCTTTTTGAGATATTCAATTCTGTGTACATTAATGTTGTGTATTTCTTATGGTGTAGGCAGCGTAAGCCATTTAAGCGTCCAAAGAGCTACTTTTTTTCATGTTTTTCACTACAAAGGGCGATTTTTAAGGGTGTAGAAGTTGAGTATCACAACTCTCTTATAGCCTATGTTTATCCCGGGAATCTCCTGAACATTTTGCAAAAAAACCCATCACAATCGGATCAACGGTGTGGCCGCGCATAAAGTACGAACAAACAAATATACAAACAAACGTTAATTTTTATATATAAGAAGATGTATTAGTGAGGAAAAAGTTTCACCCTTCAATTAAAATATTTAGTTTATATATGATAAGTCCAGCATGATAATAGCCCATAGATGTTGACAATAATAATAATAATAATAATAATAATAATCTTCTACACTTCCTGGTTTAGGCAGGAGTTGCCTGATAATAATAATGATAATAATAATAATAATAATATTGATATTATTATTATCATTATTATTGTCGTCTATCTATAATAATAATAATAATAATAATAATAATAATAATAATAATAATAATACTAATAATAATGGGATGTATCAAAGGATGTGAAGAATATAATTACCTGGGGACCAAAATTAACTCAAAATGTACACAAGAAAATGGCATAAAATATAGAATTCAAAAAGGCAAAACGCTAATAACAATGTTAGAGTTTTGTGGGATAAGAACATAAGAATAGATACCAAAATACAAATTTGTAAATCCGTAATTCGAAGCACGCTAACGTGCGGTGCAGAAACTTGGCAATTGAATAAAAAATTTTAGTATGAAGCTTATGTTTACTGGAATGGATTGTTTTAGACGCTCAACTAGACAGTCTAAATTGGAAAAAATCTGAAATACAATCATCAGACAACAAATGAAAGTCCAAAATTCAATATTAGATTTTGTGAGATGTAGACAACTAGAATAGCATGGTCATATACGTTCGATGCCAGAGAAAAGATTACCCAGACAAGTTTTGGAATGAATTCCACCTGGGAAAGGAAAGAGAGGTCGACCTAGATTTAAATGGTTGGGTAATGTAAGACGAGGTATGAGGGAGCTGGTCTGGAAGAATGGAAATGGGAAGATGGAGAAAAATGGAAAAATAAGATAAAAATTTAAAAATCTTTGGGCACAGGAAGATATTTTATTACAATGTATACCTGGTATTAAATATAAAATTGGTACCTGATAAGTCAGCATCCTGAACTAAATTATTAAACTTCATCAAGTAGTTCCAATACAGAGGCCTTTCAAAAACAATGTTTCATATGAATTTTAAAAATGTTGATTGAAAACCTGTTTATAAATAAATAAATAATAATAGCAATAAAAAATAGTAATACTTCCAAATAGAATTTATTTAAGAATGGACAGACAGAAAAAAATAAAAAGCATTTTAACAATTAAAAATGTAACCTCACCAGAAATCGAACCTGTGACCTCTTGCATACAAATCAAGCCACTAAGTACTGAGTTAAGTGTTCGTTGGCATGCTGTGCTTGAAAGAATGTTTTTCAAAGGAAGAAGGGAAACGTATTGTAGCTCTACTGTGCAATTAGTTTACTCGTGTGAATCGCGCGTTAGAACTAAAAGTATTCGAGATCACGAGTCAGCCCATTCTTATTTTTTTTACTAATTGTAAATTTCTATTTCGTGGTATAAAATCGAATCCTGGGACCTCACTATGCTTCCAGAAAGGATGATCGACGTAACAGCAACGAGGTGGATTTAATTTCTTGTAATATATTGCAATATACGATATTACACGTATATTACATGATATATGTTACAAATTGAATTATATATTAAGTCACATATTAAATTATATAGCCTATATTACAATATCATTCAATAAAAAAAGATCATTGCTTTTCCTTAGAATTTTTGTAGTTCTTAAAGTAGTCGCATTTGCATGCAATGCATTTTTCCTAGCGTTACTGCTAGTCCGCAAAGACATTTTGGAAACAATTTTTTGATAGATCTCTCAAATACGCCTCCACAACCTTCGCTACTTGTTCAGAAAATTGAAAACGCCTCCCGCGAATATGTTCCTTCAAATTAGAGAATAGAAAAACGGCCACATCGGGCTAAATCCGAACTGTAGGGAGGATGAGGGAAAAATTTCACTTTGAATTTTGCAAGATACTCAACAAAAACATTCGCGATATGCGGTCTCGTATTACTTGATGCTGCAATTAGCGTTTTTTCTGTCATCATTATGTAGGTGGCACCCAGTGAAATTTTCAAAATTTCAGAAAGTGATCTTTAGGTTATTTGTAGATTTTCTCTCACTGATAGAAGTCTTGTTGATGTTTTCTTCCGTAAGAGCAATAACTGTTGCGTTGCGTCTACCTTCTTTTTAAAATTCGTTGTCTCTCCTCTTTAAACAATTTATATCATCTTCGAGCTATGCTATAAGCAATAACAAACTCTTCATAGGCCTCCTGTAATATTACATAGGTCTCAGCTGAAGATTTGCTGAGACGAAAGCAGAATTTCAAATGAGCTTATAATTCACCTCCATTGTAGCTATAGGCGGTATTGAACATGTTTCGATTTACACACCAATCACAGAAAGGAACCCGGGAGGGATGATCTTAAAACATGTACCATGTGTATATGGAGCATTAAGCTAACAAATATCGAAAAAATGCGTGTTAAATTATAGCTGTTGAAAATAATTATCTTTCTTTATAGAATGGCCATATTTTATTATGACATATCAGATATCAAATACAAATCCATTCATTAAATATAGATTTTTTATTTAATAATGTCATAATTTTCTCAAATTTTATAATTTAATTTGTAATCCAATTTGGCTGCATCGTGGAGCAAGTGGTTAAACATTCGCCCTTCATGTCTAGGTCGCGAATTCGCATCTCGGTCATTCTATGTGTAGTTTGTGGTGGACGAATTGGAGCCAGGGCAAGTTTATCTCGCGGTTTTTTCAGTTTTCCCCTGCCAAAAAGTCGCATACTCATGTCACCACTTCTCCATACACATGTCATCCATTTTGTTTAATTTCATTTCATATGTTCTTGTGTAGATGTAACATGCCGGATCAGCAATATCACAAAACTTCAATAAAATGGCTTTATCTCATCTCATTCCTTGATTTGATATTAAGTCGGATACGGGTAAAGAATTTACTTTATTCCAATTATTTAGCATTATCATTTTGTTTAGTTGTATTTTATTCAGATACATCAGATAGCAGGATACAAAATATCAAATTCAGATTTTTTGCGATTTAATGATTCGAGCGTTTTAAGGTATTATCATTGATATAAAAACAGACTGATATTTTAACAAAACTGGGTATCATTAAAATCCCAGTTCATTTTCGCAAAGACAATTTTATTTAAAAAACGTTACTGTTGCAACTACCATCTGGTGACCTGGCTGTTAATTAATTGGTTGAGAGTATCATTGAACTATTAATTCATAGTTGGCGCAGAGCTACGGGACTTGCTCGGGTTCGAGTCTCCATGGAGGAAGAAATTTTCTCATGGAATTTCGACTAATATGGAATCGGTGCCCACCCAGTATTGTGAGGCATTTGGTTAGCTACAGTAAGTAGCGGTTCCATGTTGAGAAAACCAGCTATAACTGCTGGAGGTCCCGATATACTGACTACATGTCACCCCTACACTGGCTGGATGTTCGTCTACCTATGTAATTAACACATATAGATGTGAAACCAGCAGCCGGCCGGTAGGTCAAGGGACTTCTAGGTCTGTCGCGCCATGGAGTTTGAAAAAAATTAATTCATAGTATTTTCCTTTGACTATAAAATATTACGCATGGTTCACGTCTCCATGAAGTAATATAAATATTCCATAAAACAAAAATCTACACAGAATTCGATATACAACTATCAATATATCCTGTTGTTGAATGGATTTCTTCCCCCTTTGAAATCTACAATTGAAAGTTTACATACTTCGCGAGCTGTAACCAAGCGGTTGGGACCGTTACTTATTTGTCTTATAGCCTAAGAGCTATCCCTCATTCCACATTCCAACCCCTAACATAGACCTGAAATAAAAAGCTGTCTGTTGTTTGTATCAGTGTCGAGATAGTTCCTGTCGTGTGCTACACGCGATAATTTTGCAATCAGCTATAAGTTTAGTTAAACTTAGAATAACTTCTACGTACAAATTCACATTTGAAATGCCTCTTCACTAATAACAGATGAGTCGATATTTTAAAATCAGTTAATAGTACCAATTCACCTCAAGTTCACCTAATACAAGAATTATGTCACGGACCCGTAAGTTTAGAGTGCGCAAGCTGTACTTCCTGTGTAAAATACACTTTTTTTTTAATATTAGCTCGTACATTTTCAGCATTACCGAATTCTGAAGTTTCAAGTAATAGTTTCAATCTAATGAGACGGGAATTATATTTTACTGCAACTTGAGGTATAATTAAAAGTTACTCTTGTCTAAATTCTGACTTAGAAAGCAGTGCGACTTTGTCCCGTGTTTTATGTTACTAGAAGCTAGGAGTAAACGCTTTTATCATTTTACTACTTTTTGTGGCCGGAGAGAAGTTATCCCACGAGGTATTTATTTCGGTGTTAAAACCACTTCTCCGGTGATCCCTAAATACCCCTGCTCCATAAATTAAAAGAATCCACTTAGCGAGCATTGCATTGCTGGAGAAGAAACCACAATTCAAGAAACAAATACCGTGTGTATTATTCCAAAAAAACTGTTCAAACAAATTACGCTGTAATATTGTCAATTTTATCATTAACATCACAATAATACCATATTCATCTTTATCACCACTGATATTTTCATTATTGTCAACCACTGTGATCTCTGAGTAGCGTCGCTGCATCGTACTCAGTGCACCCGGGTTCGATCCCCATTTGGCAAAAGTTTCCTGGATGATAGTTTTTATTCGGGGTTTTTCCACACCTTTAAGACAATCGTCAGAAAACGGTCCCCAAACATCACCTGGCCATCATAATCATCATATTCGCCATGTTTAGTATGAATCCGTGTGTGAATGGTGTGTTTCGTCTTCATTTTGTGTTGTCTTGGAGAAGGCCCTAGCATTGGGCTGATCATTCATTCGTGATGGCTCTCTATGTCCTTTTGTGGTAAAAAATAGTATGTGTGTGATCCATGATTTAAAATCCTACTCCGACGGGTCGTGCCACTCTAAGGCCCGGGTAGGGTGTGCACGTAAAAAGTACCTTTAAGGTGAGAGGTTAAACTAAATTAATTGAATGGAATATTTTCATTATTAACAATATAATTAACCGAAACATTACTGTCACCATCAATGTACTCCCAGTATACTCATAATTTAAGGTACATAAAAGAACCTGAAGTCTAAAATAAGAGGTATGTCAACAAAAAGTTTCGGCTCTTTTGAATCACGGCGCTAATAACCAGAGATGTTATGTGATAAGAGCGCCAGTAAGTGTATTATTATTATCATCATCATCATCATCATCATCATCATCATCATCATTATTATTATTATTATTATTATTACTATTAAATGCTTAGCCCTCTTGCTTGCATTACTGTCTTCATGTTTTCCTTCCATGTTAACTTTGGTCTCCCTCTTTTCTTCTTCCGGTCGGTTGCCATTGATATAGTTGCTTCGGCCATCGCTCATCTTACATTCTTAAAATATATCCTAACCACTTTAATACCTTCTCCTCAATTCTTTCAATTATACTTTCTTCTGCTCCCATTATGTTTCTAATTTCCTTATTTATGACATGTTCTAATTTTGACTTTCTGGAACCTCTGTGTAAATAATCCATTTCTAGAGCTATTAGTCTAATCTTGTAGTACTTATTGATTGTCCATACCTCACTTCCATACATTGCAACAGATTTCATCGATGTTTTATCAATATATATTTTTGTGTCTTTCCATTGTCTAAGCATTCAAGATGCCCAAGAAAGTAAGCTTTGGAGGTTTGGCACGGGAAGACGGCAACAGCTGAAGAACTCGAAGATTGATAGATTATTATTACTATTATTATTATTATTATTATTATTATTATTATTATTATTATTATTATTATTATTATGACTATTAATTATTATTAAGGAAAGAGAGGTCGATCTAGATTTAAATGGATGGATGATGTAAGAAGAGGTATGAGGGAGCCTAATCTGGAAGAATTGGAATGGGAAAATAGAGAAGAATGGAGAAAGAGGATTAAAATTTAAAAGCTTTGGGCACATGAGGATGTTTTACTACATTGTAAGCCTGTTTATAAATAAATATAATTTATTAATATTATTATTATTATTATTATTATTATTATTATTATTATTATTATTATCATCATCATTTACACTCATTCGGGGGCCCTCCATGTCATTGTGTGGTCAAAAATGTGAGTGTGTGATCCATAGTTTAAAATCCCACTCCCGACACATCTTGGCACTCTGACACGGGATGCGGGTGGCATGTAAATTGTACCTATAAGGTGAGAGGTTAAACTGAGTTAATGGAATGGAATTATTATTTATCACTATTATAATTAATATTATCATTATTATAACAATTAGCATTATCAATACTATAATTACTATTACCGTCATCATAAATACTATAATTATCATTGTCATTATCACAGGGCTTTAGGAGACCCTTGGCGTAGTACGAGATCAAGACTCCCACTTTTCTGGACAATCGGCACTTGAAGTCAAACGTTTATGGCTTGACCACAGTTGAGGAAGGTTGTGTTTCTGTGCTTAGTGAAGAGAGTTAAAAGTAACGTGCAGAGATGGTTAACTTCAACGTAAACAAGAAGTATAATATACTGCAACAACAGAACATTTACATAAGTAAATTACGTTTAAAATTATTTAAACAAGTTTAACAAAAAAAAGTGAAATCAGAAATGGCGACAATCCGTCGTGTGAATACAATTAAAGTTCAATTTGAACAAAGTGCACCCCGACCAACAACAATGGAATTACATACATGGATCCAACATACTTTAAAGTTAACAAGTGGAAATGTTACAATTAAACACACAAAAAAAATAATAATTTATGTGAATTTCTTTTCCATTTTGTATATAAAAAAATACACAGAAATATGAGGATAAAACCATTTTTAGATATAATATGGTGAACAAACCCAAGTTGGAATCACGAAAGTAGATTATACTGCGACAACTATAAGAGTCTAACCTGCCACCAGAAGTTCCGAATACAACTATCATGTCAACACTAAACAGTAACGGTACAGTTCTCTCAATACGAAACGAACAATGGAGTACAAATTTTCCCATTACCAGTTAACAATGGAATCAAAGCAATAAAAATGGAAATAAAACAACATATACCTAGTGCTATAAGAAGAGCAGGTTACACAGCACACATAACATATGCAAGGCAACCATCCTTATGTTTTGTACGTAACGCCGCGGATCATAAAAAAGAAAACTGCCCACAAAGAAAAACAACATTGAAAGTAAATACACAACCACGGAAAATACTATTAAGTGAAATTGTGCAGGGTACATCGTCATATGAAACAAGCATAACAACAGAAAACAACAACGCAATCTCCATGGAAGTAACAGAAACAATAGAGGAAGAAACCGACACATCGTCTGAAACAGAAATATCCAAAATAACTGAAAAAGACAATAAAAACTTATCAGTAGACACAACAAAAAAGAATTGAGTAGCAATAACAAGAAAGAAAGGGAAACAACTATGCAAACTTCATCAAACTCCTCAAAAAATACAATCGAGTATTCAACAGAATGTAATGCAATCAACCACAAAAAGTACGTCACAGTTAGAAGATTCAAATGAACTTCCGACAAAAAAATTAAAAGCTACAATAAGTACTGAAACAGTTCGAGACTTGCAGATGAAGGAACAAACTCAAGCAAATGCTACAACAGAAGATAATAATACACACGTCAATAACAACAGAAGGCCAATAAGCAAGGGAAAGCTGAAGGATCTCGAATCTGTTCGTCTCCTTACACCAAAAGATGCCTGGCCTTTCTATAAAAAACTAAATTTCAGTATTGAGGTTGAAGATGTCATAGATGGTTTTGGAACTATTACAGACATAGAATAAGATGGTGAATGAATGTAATGCTAATCATATTTACTGTATATATATATAGTTTGAAAAGTTGTATTAGTTCCTCACATATAGCTAATCAATAAATTATGTACAGCCTTTGAAACAGTTTTTGGCGCACAGGTAATTTTTAAGTCCCAGAACGAAGCCACTGTGCATGACCAGAGGTCAGTTGTTTGGTTCACAAGTATACAACTATTTGAGAAACTAAAATCCGTTCTATTTCGTTTGTGTCGTGCAATGAAAAATAATTTCGCGTACATAAGTAGTACGGTAAATGCAGTAAATAAAACAAAGCAAACAATAAAACAAAACAAAGAAAATTAATTGAGATAAGGAAGAGAGAGAGAGAGAGAGAGAGAGAGAGAGAGGAAAAAAGCATGATAGCGGGATCGAACACGCGACCTCCTGCATGGGAAATAGAAGCTCCCTCCACTAGACCACAACCGTTCCCGGCTAGAAACTGTCTGTATGAAGCGATGCATTACTCCAGGACTTGTATAATGTAATTATATATTAAGTTGTCTTAATTTAAATTAATCCGACGCATTTTATATTAGTGGTGGAAATAAACAATCTTGTTATGCCTTGTGTTTTTAAACAAAATAACGAGATCCATATTTGGTTCGTCTTCCGGGCTTATAGGCCGTGGTCTGGTTGTCTTCATACTCGACGTTTCGTCTACTGCTGCGGTAGACCTCATGAGGAGATACTGCGTGCTCTCTGTGAACTCAACAGTCGCCTGCAGACTCCGACTGTTGAGGAGTTCACAGAGAGCACGCAGTATCTCCTGATGAGGTCTACCGCAGCAGTAGACGAAACGTCGAGTATGAAGACAACCAGACCACGGCCTATAAGCCCGGAAGACGAACCAAATATGGATCAAGACGCCGGCCGTGAAAGCCTACAATTATAAAAATAACTAGATTTTACAATCGTTATTAATTTTACATATATGAGCTGTTTCCTTTAATTAATTAATTTCCCTATATATACAAATTTATTTATATAACGTAGCCTGGTAACGTGTAGGCATTACAAAAAAATAATGACGTTATTAAAAAAAATTCCTGACCAAGATCGAATCTGGGCTTGCGTCGTCGCAAGAAAGCATCTTACCGACTGCTCTACTGAAGCGAACGATACAAATAGTGCATCAGAAGTAAGAGCTAATTTACTATTGATTGGTTTAAAAGATCATTACATGCTTTCAGTCATCTGATAACTCTCTTAACTTAGAAATATAATTAATAAATGTATTTGTTAAAATTATTTCAATAACGATTGGTATAAATCTATGATTGGCCATTTATGCCGCCGGATTTGACCTCAAAGGAGGCAGCACATGTAACAACTTACTGGTGTGAATCGCTCTTCAAAATTTATAACTTTCCACCATCAAGAGTTGCGCCATCATTTTTTTCAAAGGCTGTACACATGTATTTCATATTTAAGTAATAATTTATATGTTAATACCCAATGATCTGTCGTCAAACTTAATTTGGTTCCTTTTAAATAAAATCAATATGAATTTATTTAAAGAGAACCAACAGCCATTTTCAATTACGAGAGCTCGAAGAGGGGGTAAAATTTAGTGAAATGTGCAATAGTAAATCAGTTTAATGTGTACCTAAGTTATCCCAATGCATTTTTACCAAAAAAATGAGGTTTTGCATTTTTTAATGGGAATCACTTTAAACAGGTTTTTCTCAGTTTTGAATGAATGGGAATTGGTTCCTTTTATATAAAAGCGGTCTAATTAAAGTCTCTGAGCAAAATTTAATCGGCACCTCCCATCTAAGTAATACTTCGGTTGCCTACTTGGTGTCTCTTCGATACAACGAGCTAACCACCTGTCACTCGTTGACATATGCAGGGAATTAAACTTAATTAAATAAGCCTGGTTAAACAATTCCCACAAGGAACCAACCTTGCCCCACGTGGGGATGTAGGACTATAGATAAACAAGCGACGGAAGAATATTTAAAAAATGAATAAATGTATTATGGACTGAAGTCAGAAGGAGCATCATTAGATAAGAATACGAAATTATCTTATTATCTATATAATGGATAGTAACTCACAATTCAATGAACAAGTCTATCGTATAAAGGTTAATAGGTGGTGAGAATCAAGCTACTGGGTACCAAAAGGGAGAAGCAGTAGAGGATAACATAAATTTATGTGGAAGTACGGCATAGCGCAAGACGATTGATCGTTGGAAGAAGCTACAAACCTGGAGGAAGATGAGTATAAAGAGAAAGTGGAGGACTAGCAAATCGACAAATCTCATCATTTTTATAAGTTAAGAACGGTATCAAATTAGTATAATGTAAAATGAACCATTATCTCAAATCTTCAGCAAAAAAAGATATATATATATTCTATTTAATCATAAACAGAGCTTTAAAGTAGTCCTAATCTGTTGAACTGACTATCGTTTGAAATTGTATGTCTTACCGGAGGTAGATTTACTATACAAAACGAAACAGAACCTATATATATATATATATATATATATATATATATATTGCGGGAATTAAACCCAATGGGTACAACTAAATATATATATATATATATATATATATATAAATCCTGTTAGAATATGTAGTTAAGTGTATGTGCCGAAATGAGAGGAACATACTGAAAATCGATTTTATGTTTCATTACTCTGTTTAAAAATGCGGCTCTGGGAGTCCTACGGAAACAAATTTATCTCACAAAGATGTTTCTGGAACAGAATGGGAGGATATGGACTAAGAAACAAACACAATGGGCTTGTACAATATGTCAAGTTATTGTTACTTCTTAATACTGGGAATGAGTTCATTTCTTGTAATTTGAGCTGGAGTCTAGTGGAAATAAAGCAGATTCGCTGTAATTTCCGTTCCCAAAGGTCATCCTAGTTATTTACACCAGCGAAATGTAATGAGAGAAAGAGAGAAGTGAAGCCAAATCTTACCTAAGCCGCACATAAATCCGGGACAATAGGGGGGCTTGGACCCCCGGGCGCGTTCCTGCAATTGTTTCCAGGCTTAATAACTGAGCCACCTTCTTAAAAACATGTTACAAAAGTCAAATATTTTATACAGTAGACAACAAAATGTTTTCAACGATCTGCTTTAATATCTACGCTGAATGACATAGTCGGTCCTCATGCTTAATGCCGTTTAAATTAATGCACAGCTTAAATATTGCTCAAGTGAATTTTGATTACAATGAAACTGGAAAGTGCCTAGTTTCACAAACAACCTCTTTTCTGCATTCCAACAAAAGTAAACAATGAACATTGCTTCCTTCCGGTTTCCTAACATTCATTATTCTTTCCTGAACGAGAACTAAGCCCACCGAGGACGATTCTTTATTCCGAGATGGTTTCATTTACTACTCTCGTTTTCGCATTTACTAAAAAAATATGTAAAGTGACCATGATACGATGAGTAGCCTCCTATGCCTTGGCAATCCATTACTGCATAGTATTATTCACTATTTTTACTATTTCCTGTAATTAATATGGTGTCAAGAACGTTTGTGTACAGTTCGGAATCAATACTGTTTTTACAAAATGAGTTAAATGTTTATGTTTATATGATATCCCTCTGAAAAATGTTCACAGAGAAAATAGTAGGAGCATGAATACAAGCACACAACTATGCATGTCGGATATTTTCATCATCATCAACAATCATGGATTAAGCCCATGTGGCTTGTTGTTTTGGGGGTAAAGGCGGCCGTCACGCAGTGCTGACAACCCGGCTGACATAAAGTGCCGATTGTCTAGAAAAAGTGGGAGCCTTAAACCTCTTACTACCCCAAGGGCCTCCGGGTCTGTTGTGGGATCACTTTACTGGATATTTTCATATATTAGATATTTGAAAAAATACACTGCTCAATACAATTAGAGGAACACTTGTAATAAATTGAATAAGTAATTGTTTTTTAAAGTTGTGATGCTGAAAGTTGGACAATAAGTAAATTGAATTATTAATTTTATCATTGGATACAAATTTTAAAGATCCATGGCCTAAATACAGAGAAATTACCTCAAATAACAAATATAGAGAATTTTTTTTATTTTGGAAGGCACTGGCCACTTCTAATTGGTAGGCTTCCTGATGTTGCTATAGTGATGAATGTTGATTATTGCCCTGTTTATTGAAGTCTCTGACAAAATGAGGCATTTAAATGAGTTTGAAGTGTATCGTGCTCTACATCTTTTACGACAAGTTCAATCTCTGCGACAAGTGGCTAGAGAGCTTGGGGTTTCTTCTTCCGTGGTGTCCAGGTTACGCAACAGGCACAGAGAGACAGGTCAGTATTGTAGAAGACGTGGCTAGGGCCGTAAATTTAAAACAAGCCCCCAGGATGACAGATACGTTGTTCTTTCTGCTCTTCGACAGCGTACAAAAACTGCAAAAGACTGCAGAATGACCTTCATATGGTTTCCGGAATCCGGGTTTCAGACCAAACCATAAGGAACAGATTAAGGAAAGAGAATATTCGTCCAAAAAGGCCCGTTAAAAAAACACGCTTAACAAATGGGCATAAGGCAGCAAGACGTACGTATGCTGAAAACCATGGTGATTGGAACCTGAACCAGTGGGAGTCTGTGCTCTTCTCGGACGAATCCAAGTATCGTCTTACACGTTGTGATAGTCGACTGAGGGTGTGGGGACGGCCAGGAGAAAGATTTTCTGCAGAGGCTGTACAGGAAATTGATAGATTCGGAGGAGGTTCCATAATGGTGTGTGGCCGGAGTTATGTACAACAATCGTACGGACCTTGTACTTGTTCCCCAGCGACTGAATGCTGTCCCGGTATATCGAGCACATTGTGGAAGAGCATGTAGTACCTGCTGCAATTGGAGTAGGCCCTGGATTTCTGTTTATGCAGGATAATGCCAGGGCACATTCTGCGGCTGTCACCAGGGATTTCCTGAGGAGGAATGAAATTGAGGTAATGGAATGGCCAGCGGTCAGCCCAGACCTCAACCCTATTAAACACTTGTGGGATCTTCTAGACAGGAAGGTCAGGAACCGACATCAAGCTCCACAAACTCTGCAGCAACTTGGAGATGCTCTGAAGGAGGAATGGGAAAATATCCCGCAAGAGGAAATCCAGAATCTTATTGGGAGCATGTCACGAAGGTGCCAAAGTGTCGTGGAGGCCATACACGATACTAACTCTATATAACGAGTGTTTAACTTTGAAAAATAAGCATAAGATTCAATTGCTTACATAGCGTAATTATTTGAAAGTTAATTTTCAGCGTTATTCATTTGTTTTTACTTACATGAGCAATAAATAAATAAATAAATAAATAACCACAAATAATGTACTTTAATAATTTCATGTTTTTACCTTTATCCAAAGAAAAAATATTTGCATATTTCATAGTGTTCCTCTCATTGTTTTGAGCAGTGTATTATAAATATAATGAATAAATTATTATACGAAAGGGAATACAAATATGTAGCAGGTAGCTTTGGGATATCAAATTATTATTATTACAGTTCTTCAAACTTAGGTCGTTCAGTTACTACTATATTGAAAAGTTGGCCCTAAGTAACGTGCAACAACAAAAGGAACGTAACATAATGAATTAAATATAAAAATGTTTCGAAATATGAACTCACACTGAATGAGTTCAAATTACATGTACGTATACGGCGTTACCGTGGCCGGTGGAAAAGTCGGAGAAGAATTCCGAAGCAATGTCCAAGTCTTGATTCACGGTACGCAACCCAAGAGGAAATAACACTAGATCAGCGATGTAAGACACGAGCTCCGTGAGACGGTGTGCTCCGATATGCACCAGGAGCGCTCAGCTGGACAGGTAACGCTACCTGGTGACTTGGTTCAGTTTCACTGGTCAAACGCAATAATGAGCGTGGCTACGTTCAACATGGAGTCCTTGCGAGTATCAAGCCTTCGTATTTCTGGCACAGAATATCTCTCCCATTTTTGAAACGGTTAAATTAGCTAATTCGATGAAAAAACAAGACAAAAACATATAAATCAACTTTAAAACTAATAACAAACTCAACAACATCGTATCAAACAAAATTGAAGTAACAAATAAATACGAAAATAAAGACGTTTATAAACTAAAGTACAAAATTGCGATAAGTTTAACATCGGTAGAAAAACAAGAAATTTTAACAAAAGATACACTGAACATTTAAGAATATATAAATTAATAATGAAGAAAAATCAAGTTTTGCCAAACATATACTAAAAATGGGTCATCAGTTCGACAAAATCGATAATACTATGTCAAAATTACACAGGAAGAATAACAACAAGATTAGCATCTTAGAAGACAAAAATGTTAAAAGAAGCTGAGAATAAAGATTTGCTCAACAAGAACACGCTCGCAGACCTGAACCCGTTGTACAACTTATACAACAACATTGATATTGTACCCTCACTATGATGGTTGTCCAGAGGCTCACTTTGTTTCCCCGCAGCTACTATATATAATTAAATACAAAGATGCCGACTACCGCCACTGTAACAATTCCGCATATTAATCATTGTCAAGAATTGTCGCGCCACCCGCTTTTATATAAACGGACAACCATCATCATTAGTGAGGCGATAATACCAGTTGAAATGCAGAAGATGAAACATTGTTTTGAAAGGCCATCATATTTTTAACTACTTGAAGTTTTCAAACAGAACTTTATTTTTGATGTGCACGACTGGTTTATCAGGTACTAATTTTATATTTTTAATATTAAATTGGTAAATGGGAGTAAAGGTACGTACACTTGCGCGCCGCGCGCGCGCACCATGTTCGTCAGTTTTGGACGGGGTTTTAAGGTGCGCGCCGCGCACATGCGGCGCACCACGATCCACTCATTGTCGGCTTTTTCCACGAACACTTTGATGGTTCGCTGTTTAGATTTGGACGGGTATTTGAGAGGTTTGTTGTTTTCGGCGCGCACCTTATTATTATTATTATTATTATTATTATTATTATTATTATTATTATTATTATTATTATTATTATTATTATTATTATTATTATTATTATTATTATTATTATTATTATTATTTATTATTATTATTATTATTATTTGAGTATGGAGTGGTCAGAGGGAAACATGTTAAAACTTATTATACTTTTTATAATTATTTTTCACTAAGAGTAATTAACATTATAATTACAAAGATATAAACGTTATCTCAGTCACAACATAAATTTATTGTGTCGACGTTTCAATCTCCTTATGTGAGATCATTTTCAAGACATGTCAATTTATAAACAACCATGTCTTGAAAATGATCTCGCATAAGGAGATTGAAACGTCGACACAATAAATTTGTTTTGATTGAGATAACGTTTATTTCTTTGTAATTATAATGTTAAAACTTATTGATCTTTATAGAAACAAACAATTATTGTGGGATCTTCAACATAAGGATCATTTAAAAAAATCATTGAAAGGAGATGCCCGGAGGGAAATAGGAGATAAAATGGATATATCTCCGGATATATGCAGGAAGAAGATAATTATTTTACTTTCTTCCTACCTGCGAGAGAAAAGTAAAATATTGTTATATTGTTGACACATAACTTAGTATTGTTGTCTGACGTTACAATAAATAGTGAAGATCGTCAGGTCAATGTGCATGTTGATGTCTATCGATATTTTTTACTCTAAGGAATAAAAAAAATAATTTCACAATATTGTTACAGCATGCCTTTTTTTTCCCTCGAAGTTATGTTTTTTTTTCGTGTGTACTAAAGACGTTCATTTCATAATGTTATGTATGAAGTATCACAAAAACAATACAATATATAAACACATACCAGTAATAAGCGTATTGTGTAAGGTGACCAGACGTTTCGATTTTCGCGGGACAGTCCCTAATTTTAACAATTTGTCCCGCGTCATTTAAAAAAAGTCCCGATTTTTGGGAAAGAATGCACGACAAGCTAGGGAACGGCGGGAGACCGGAAAGGGAATATACGGTTTATATGCCAAAGAATGAAATAATACTGGTAGTATACATAATTTTGTAATGTATTACATTTGTAAATTGTACTTATGTTGATATTAAAAATAATATATTATAATACGTCCACCGCTGTGGTCTCGAGATAGCGTGCTGCCTTGTCACACAGCGGGCCCGGGTTCGATCCCCGGTCGGGGCAGTTTTTCGGGGTGAGGTTTTTATCGGGGGTTTTCCTCACCTGTAATACAAATGTCAGTAAACCTTTAAGGCCCAAACGGTCCCCGAAATCATAAGGCCTTCATCTTCATCATCATCCTTATCATTATCATCATCACCATCATCCTTCACCGGTGTGGAAAGCAACGGGAAGCTACCACACCTACACAATTCCCTAGTAAAGCTGCAAGCATAGCATGAAAATGCTATGATTGCAGTGAAGGACCTGCCTTCGGGCAGAATTACTATGGATGGATGGATATTACAATACTATTTTTGCGTTCTATAAAAATTGTTGTTGCTCCATAGAGTATCTTTACATTTTATAATCTATAGAATCAAATAAGACCAACATTTTTTTTTTCATATTTCATAATATTTTGGAGAAATGTTCATATGTTTGTTGCACATATGAGGAATGAAAGACTTGCATGGAAGCTTCTTGTAGGAAAGCCAGAGGTAAAACGCCCAGTTGGTAGACCAAGAATGATGTGGGAGAATAACATTAACTATGATTTGAGGGAAGTAGATTATACAGGGAATGATTGAAAGCATTAGCTCAGGATAGGGATGTATGCAGGGCTTATGTCCGCGCGGCCATGAACCTACGGGTTCGATAGTGTCAGTGAGTAAGTAAGTAAGTAAGTAATTTTCATATTTTAGTAAAAATTTAATATTCCTTCATATTTTTCAATTTTTTAAAATAAAATTTCAATAATTTGTTAAAAAATTTTTGAAGTGACTGTAGTTTTGAAATTATTTGACAATGTAATATGGTATACAGGTAAAAATTCCTCAGTATCCCATCCAGAACAAAATAAATAGTTTTGATAAAAGAAAAATAATTGAATAAGGAGACATGGAATGACCAAGTTTAGGCCTTTGTCTCTGCAAAATGTCTACTGAAGGTTTGTGGGTTTCCTATGGATCGCAGGAGGTTCGTTGAAATTAATAATTTCGACGAACATAACAGGAGCAGTGCGCGCGGCGCATTCGCCGCGCGTGTTCGCGGCGCGCTTATGTGTACGTACCTTAATAGACGCATAAATGTTATCGCATTTAGACCATCTTATAAAATCGGTATGATATTAAATACCACAATCCGTTTTGAATCTCGTAGTAGCCAACCTGAGGAAGTTGACTCTGAAAAGAATGCCATATATGAGCCAACAGTTGACTATTACAAAGATTAGATAGTATAACTGTCACAGGATTGATGATCGGGGCAAGAGGTACGATACCAGAATTCTTAGCTAAATTTTGGAATTTCTTACATTTGGATAGAGTGTATCTTTCTAAAATTGCCATCGCTGTCATTAGAGGATCAATTTTCTGAAACCATGTTTACAAAATTCTACTTTATAGAATATAGCCTACTTCAATTACAATTTAAACGTATTTAATCAATTTCGAAAACGAATTGTCTGTATCACTTTTGTCCTTGTGACAATCCTGTAATGAGGAAAGTTTTATATAAAAAAAAATTTTAAAATGTGTCAAGTAAGAATTCCCGGGAAGTAGCAACCTGAAAAGAGGTGATTTAATTTCTTACAGTAGGAACAATAAATATACCCACTCCTTTTTTCTTGTACCAAGAAATATTAAATTATGTTTGTTAAAATGGTGTAGAAATACATGAACATTTTAAACGTATTCTCATCTTTTGTTTTGTTTGTACGTAGAGGCCTGTTGGTTCTTAATTTTTTTCAGGCAAATATTAAATATTGCAGATTAAAAGTTTTTGATGTATTATTAAATACTGTAAACCAGTTAACACTGTTCATTAATAAATGCTTTACTCCTGTTTGTACGTTGTTTTATATTTTGATTCCTCCTGTTATAAGCGTTCGTGACAATTGTACTCTTTCGTACAGGTCCCGCCGGAGAAGTAGGAAGTAGAGTGCATGCTCCAGAGTTAGTACCGCGCTCCGCACGGAATTTGGAGTTCTGAACTATGACATGCCTGCACTAGATTTTCTTAGCATGTATTTGAAAATATGCTTCTCAGATACACTACTTTGTAGTGCACGCAGGTTGTTTGACTCAGGTGAAGCGGGAGATTTGAAATAACTAGATTTCGCCGTCATTTAAACATCAAAATGGCATTAACTCCTTAACATTTTATAGACCAAATCCCCTCTATAACTGGAATTCTGAATAATCCTGTATGTCCAAAAATGTGTCTTCTAAATACATTCAATATTCTCTCAGTCATGCGAAACTAAAAACACACCAGTTTCATCGATTCTAATTTTCACTGTAGCAAGTCCCTAATATTTCCTTCTTCATTGTAATATGTCCTTCTACTCTATGCTTGACGGAATCAAGCGTTCACTCAGTTTTTTTCGTTCTTGCCAGATCAGCTAATAGGCACTGAAAAACGATCTTGTGTGTATCTACACCAATGATGGAGGCTACGTACACAGCGCCTTTAAGTGTCTACATATCTAGAAAACTAAAACGCATCTTACATGGTTCTGTCCTAATGTTTATACAAACACCTAAATGAATATAGATTATTTTCAGATCACTTATTCTAGTAAAGTTCATATACCAACATTCTGGTATAATTAGAGTGAACTCAATTTTTATCCCTTCCACATTACATTAGACAATTTTCTTTATATTTTTTTTTCTCTGCGATTTTAATTTTGGACAAGACAAGCAATTTTATTCTTAATGCATTGTATCTTTTAGTACTGGCCACACTATACCCTAAGTCTACTTAGGATGGTTAAAAAACTGAACAAGCCGAAATAAATTGTGTATGCAGCAACTAAATCTGAGTTCGCCCAGCACTGTGAGTTAACTTCTGGCTGGATAGAAAGAAGAAACTGAAGCATGAGTCCACATATATTTGGGGAGCATTACAGTTTGTTTTGTCAGTGTATGTACGGAGTGACGATGGACGGAGAAGGAAATTTGTGTACTACATGCTTAGATAACCCCCCGGGCTGGGGGTGGGGGATTTGGGAGCCGAACAGAGCTGTGTTTACCCGAATGCTTGCTTTGCTACCAATCCTATTATTAAATAGATATGGTTTATTCCAAGCCGGTCTCAGTGGGGGTATTAGCGGAACATGTCTTCGCATGGAGAACACTTCTCAGCATGGATTATTCCCCGTGTTCCTACTACTTGCTTCAAAATAGAATGATGCTTGATAAAGGGGTTTCTCGGCCCTATTAAACGGATCAATACATACTGAGGTATACGAAAATTGCACCCCCCCCTTCGACAAATTTGTTGGTTCCTTTTAATATGGGAAGAATGTGTAACTCTGCTCGTTTAAGATATGCATTACTTTTATTTCAAAGTTTAACGTTATTTTTTACGATTTTAAAATATATAAATTTTTCTCACAGAATTTTCAATACTAGAACGGAAAGAAGAAAGCAAAATGAAAATGTATTATGTAATTAAAATCACAAAATGTAACCTATTCTTTGCATGTTTAGAATACCGTCACTAAAACGAAATTAATAATTTTATTATAACCATTAACCTACCTATGTATATTTATTGGAAATTTACGAAACATAATTATCTTAATTTAAGGAATTATTATTTTCCATTTTAAATAGCTTTTTTTTCTCTATAGGTCAATGCAATTAATTTAGATTTAATAATAGTTAAATTTATCAAGTAGCCAATGACAATACTACATTTCCAAACTGCAACCATCATGCATCATGACTTCGAATAACTTTACATAAATGATTTATGAATCCTAATTATTTAAATGGAAATTTTCTAACATGTTTAATTATAGAAATGAAAGGATGCAAATGTTTAAACATGAAGCAAGTGAAAATTCCCATTATTGGTTTATTTCTACCCGGATAAAAAAATAAGTCTACCAGTTTTAATAAAAGATTTGTTAAATACCCTTCTTCTAAATTATATTGTGGCCCTTATTAAGGGGAGACAATGCCTGATATAGTGAAAAAAAAAAAATTAAAATACACTTTTATTTGTTATTTATATTTTTTCGTCTTAAAAAAGTACTCCTTTGGCCTTTATTAAAACTGTTTCACGCTTATATACTATATGATCTCACGAGGCTTTTAATAACATTAGAAACATAACCTTTGCTCCTACATGTCTATGGTGGTTATTTTCATGCAGTTTTTCGGAAGTTTGATTTGCGTCATATGACAGAAAAAAAATTGAATACCAACAGTCTTTTGCGAGTGATTGAGGAGTGAGAGAGATAG
>JASPKZ010010591.1:0-5000 GCA_030220185.1 Diploptera punctata
CCTAGTGATAACCCGCTAGAGGTAATTGCCTAAATGGTTGGCTCAGCATATAAAGGGATTATATCCAAAGAGTCTATCTACATTGTGGGCAAGGTTGGGTGAGAAAATGTGAACGTTAGTGTTATTTGGGCAAGTTAAGGTGAGAAATTAAGGAGAGTTGGGTTACATTCAGATTAGTTTAACGTTCAAGTGTTTGTTAGCGGGATTTAGTGATTAAGTTGACTACACTGGCTGAGCAAAGAAGTAATACACATTTTACATTGCAAATATACTGATTTTAGGTTATTTTGAAGCTTAACTCCTCACTTTGTATTAAGGCATTTTCACATTTTTTTTGGAAATCAACAGAATTATATATTTTATCGGGTAATTATTCACATACTGCAACCTACATTCATTTTATATAGACCCTAACTATATTATTATTATTATGTTTTTATCATATAAACTATTGTTTGTACCTGGAATTTATGTTACAACTTTTGATATATTTTTAATTTTTATAATTAATGCGTATAGGCACTATATATATATATAATATATATATATAGAAAAATAGGGATACACTGGTGTCCAAAATTTAAGGATAATTTGTAAAACGGAAAATCAAAATGCTTAAAGAGGAGCAAGGAGTAAAAATTCTTTATCAAAACGTTTCTCCAGTACATTTAGTTTTAGTTTACATACTTAAATTATCATCTCTCTTCAACAATGAAAACTCATCTAGAGCAATTAATAATGAAAATTGCATTGTGTCAGTTAAGCCCTGTTCCATAAATCTTCATTTTTAACGAGAGTTCTGATATAATCAGATGTAGTGTAAGAACAGATTGCAGTAAAATGGCACAAAGACCAACATCTGGACCCTCTGCTTCTGGGTCGAATTAATTGGGCGGGCTAGAAACAGGACAGACACAAACTGAGGTCTCCATATCACTTAATGTGCCACAACATGTTATATCTATGTTATGGTGACGGTTCCAAGAGACCGGAGACGTTAGGCGAAGACCAGTGGGAGGTCGTTCCCAGAAGTTACAAATCCCTCAGCATGGAATCGATAGCTTGCGTTAACTGGGCAAGAAGAAACCGAAACAATGTCTGCCCAGACAACTGAGTTCAGAACTTGCTGCCGCCTCAGGTATCAGAGTAATCCCAGACAAACTGTCTATAGAAGACTCATAGCTGCTGGTCTGTATGCTATACGGGGCCTGTAGTGTGCGTCCCACTCACCCCTTGATAACAATAGAGCACGTTTTACGGTGGAGTCAGTAACATCGCGACTGGACTCGAAATCAGTGGAGCAGCGTGCTATTTACAGACGAGTCCCATATTCAGCTGTGAACTGTGATTCGCATCGCGTGAACTATCTGGAGGGAGCAAGGAACTCGTTACAACCCCAGGAACATCATGGAAATACATCCATTTGGTGGCGGTGGTTTCTCCTGGTATGGGGAGGTATAATGATGAATGCACGCACCCGAGCTTCACCTCTTCGCATGTGGCACTGTTAATTCTCAGCGGTATAGAGAAGAGATCCCTGGAAACCCCTCATGTCAGACTTTTCAGGGGAGCTGTGGGTCCAGAATTCATATTCATGGATGAACAATGCCCCGATCCCCCTCACAGGTCACAACTGGTGGATGAGTTTCTTCAGGAGGAAGATATCCAGCGTATGGAGTGGCCAAGCGAGGTCTCCGGATATAAATCCTATAGAGCAATCATGGGATTCCTTATGGATACAACTTGGCATCTATCTCGTCCGCTCATCCTCCGAGGACACTTCAATACCTTCACATTGCCTCTTCATGAGGAGTGGAATTTGCTGAGCATCGAACTCCTGAACACAACCTCATCACTAGCATGCCACGTCGATGTGAGTCATTGTGATCGCTGTCAGGGGTAATCACACCCCATACTAATCATTTGAACCATTGTTGTTCAACTTTTATGTTCGAATTCTGACATGGCTTGTTTCGTTTGTTGTGAAAATGACAAGTGAATGATGTATTCATGCCATTGTTTTCTATCGTGCCAATGTTTCTAATTATCTGTGACCTAACCCTTACCAAATTTTGTCATTATTCTATAAACTATCAACATGTGGTTTGTAGTTTTGTGCTGGTTGAGTGGAAGAGAAGGTCTTATAAACTCTGCGACAAGAAACAATTTTAAAAATATTATTATTAACTCATTGGGACAATTAAAGCTGGAGTCTCAGGGCCGTGTGGGGCATAAGTTCTCGCATATTACCCTATCCCTCATATATTTTTACACCTTTTCCCTTCATAATTAACCTTTCTGAAATAATTTTTAGGTTATTCATTATTTTGTCTTGTCTCCGGATAATTTTACTCCGTGGAACCCATCCCCACGTTTCTTGAGGGTTGTATGTTTTAACGGAGAGATTCATTCTTTACAAAAAGGTATCTGTTGTTAATCTGGCTTGTCGTCCTTGACAGTCTTAATGCTTCTCGCAGCAATGACAGTAGCTGTGAGCAAAAATTTTAATTCCCGTAATGGAAGTTAAACTATAAAATAATTTAATACACAATTGATCTTCTTGGTGATACAATATTAAAATATATATACAGTCAATATGCCCATTTCACCAATAAATGTTTAAAATGGTCAACAAGTTTCTACAGCCAAGCTGTCATTCTCAAGACCAGATATTGACTGAAGACAATATAGATAAAAAATAAAGATACAAATTCAGTTAAAAACAAACTACGTCACATGACGCAATCATTCAGAAGATCCATTTTAACTAGATTTAATGAACATATTGCCCATTTCAGACTTAACAGAATTGAAAAATCTGGAGTTGCCCAGCATATTTCTGAGTACGGTCACGCTATCAACAAAAGTAATCTTAGGCTGGTTCGTTCGGTCAGGGATTTCAAATTCCTTAACGTCCTTGAAAGTTTGGAAATTTATAAAAATAAGGATAAAATAATGAACAAAGACAAAGGCCCTATTCCGTACAGCCCCCTCTTTTCTCTAATTGATAAAAAAGAGGATTAGTTTTATTATGTTTTACTTTCCTAGTGAATGATTGCGTCATGTGAACGTAGTTTGTTTTTAACTGAATTTGTATCTGTCTTTTTATCTATATTGTCTTCAGTCAATATCTGGTCTTGAGAATGACAGCTTGGCTGTAGAAACTTGTTGACCATTTTAAACATTTATTGGTGAAATGGGCATATTGACTGTATATATATTTTTATAAAATAATTAATTACTATTATTTGACTATAATAGATTTTAATATAAACTGTGTTTTTGGAGTGTGTTTAATATAATTAAATAAAGGTTGTGTGAATTAATCCTTGTTACAATACACAGTTGCTTTACTGGGAAAAGCTATGTTACACATGCGCAGTTCAGATTTATCTGAACCCCATCCTCCCCCTGCACCACCTACAGTCATGGAGAACAAACAGAGCAAGCTGGGAAAAGTTGTTAATTAATTATATACCAGCCTTTTATAGGGATGAAAATTACCTTCACCAGGTGAAAACGTGAAATTAAATAATAATTTGTCTACAACCAGTGGTATGCAATAAGTTAATTGTACACTAAAGATTATTATTTGTTTCACAACATCAATATAGAACTCTCACTGAAATGTTTCTGCGGTACTTTTAATGCTACCAAATGTAAGGAAAATACCTAAGAATATTAACTTCTATAAAATAAATGCTCTGCGGAAAGGATAATGAAATTTTAAATTATATATCCAATTTATGTATTTTCTGATTAAATTAATTTGTGGAAAACATGAGACATAATCAACATAATAAAATTAATAATAAGGGGCGGATTCCTATGACATGTCATATTTTTACCAAAGCCTACATTCTAAGCTACGTGTAAAGTAAAAACATGTATATATGCCTTATTATTAAACTTAAGTGGTTTTTATTGTGTCTTAAAAGTCATATTTCTCACTTTTTCAGATCTTTGGTCATACTTCTGCTTATTCCTATGATAAAGTCATATTTTGGGTTTTTTAATAGCCTAGTCATCAGGCGATTGTAAATAACCAACATTGTATCTGTATAAAACTCGTCAGTTTCACAGTAGGCCTACACTTGTTTCGAGGTTTCTGTTAACAGGTAGCAAACGTTTGCACTGGGCAATAGAAGATTTCCTTTTTCTTATGATACAATTGAAAAAGTATATGAATAAACAATTAATATAATATGGGTAAAAAATTCATTCAATTATAAGGTCATATTTTTATCTTTTTTAGGTCCTATTTGAACGTTTTTAGGTCATAAATGCATGCACATTTTCCATTTTTTAGGTCATAGAAATCCGC
This sequence comes from Diploptera punctata, assembly GCA_030220185.1. Classification (NCBI taxonomy): domain Eukaryota; kingdom Metazoa; phylum Arthropoda; class Insecta; order Blattodea; family Blaberidae; genus Diploptera; species Diploptera punctata. The sequence continues at coordinate 4,325 of JASPKZ010010591.1, forward strand.
CCCTTAATAATAATAATATTATTATTGTTACTTTTCTAATAGGGATATTCCACTACAGTGGTTCTTCTTCAACCCAAAGTGATTTGTCGCCGGAGGTTTCTGTTTAAAGCATCTTCTTCCCTCAAATCTCTAGCTTCCACATTTCTCCTCACTCCATCTATCCAACGTTCTGGAAGGTATGCTTCTTCCACTTCTTCCATTTTCATTCAAGGATCTTCTTTAGTATTCTATCTGCTTCCATTCTTATGAGATGTCCATACCATATCAAACGTTTTTCTTCTTTTTTACATTTTTTTTAATTTGAATAAATTCCTTTATTGTGCTGTTTCTGACTTTATCCCGTCTTGAAAATCTTGTCGACCGTATCCAAAAATCCATTTCTACTGTTAACAACTTGTTGGTTTGTGGTCTACTTACTGTCCAGGTTTCGGACCCATGAAATAAAATACTTTGTAACAGAGCCTGAAATACAGTTTTCTTCACTCTCTATATTATATTTCAATTCCAAAGCACTGAGTTAAAAATATAGATGGTTCTTGTTCCCTTAGTTATCTTATTTCAATTTCTGTAGTTGAATTCTCATTTCTATCTAAAATAGATCCTAAATATTGAAAAATTTTAACAGTACGTATTCTTCCTGTATTGCATTTTAACTCATCTGTTGTATCCACTTAAA